>ML329681.1:0-61261 GCA_005239505.1 Nicotiana paniculata
TATATATATATATATATATATATATATATATATATATATATATTGATGCGGCGTGCAGCCCGACCCATATGTAATATATAACATATATATATTGATGTGGCGTGCAACCCGACCCATAACTATCCTCACATATTCGGCTCTCGGCCTAACACATATATATTGATGCGGCGTGCAGCCCAATTCATAACTATACTCACATACTCGGCTCTCGGCCTGACTCAGTCATCCTCACAAGCCACTTGGGCAAATCATCTCAACTCACGTGACTCGGCCCAAAATACTTTTCAGAGTTTTCAAAGTAGCATGATAATAGTGAAAATAACAAAAAGTAGGAAACATGACTGAGTTCAAAATTGTTCTATCAGGATAGTGGCAGAATGGTGAAAAAGTACCTCTGAGGATCTAAACAGACCGGCACAAGGCCCCAACCATGGCTCACGTCCCATAAACAAATATAAATTTCTGAAACACAGGATATCATAAGGTTTCAAATCGAATACACGGCGTAATAGTCGCTACGGGACGGACAAAGTCACAATCCCTATCAGTGCACGCTCCCACGCTCGTCACCTAGCATGTGCGTCACCTCATTTACAAAAACAATACCAAATCACGGGGTGTCATACCCTCAGGTTTAGAGTTACAATCGTTACTTACCTCAAAACAGCCCAAAAGCTATACCGCGATGTGCTTGCCCCTCGAATTGGCTCCCAAATGCTCCGAATCTAACCAACATCATATTAACATCATCAATATACGCTAACGGAACAAAACCCAATCGGAAGATATAACTTTTAACACAATTCTCGAAATTCGGCCAAATCGAAGCCCTGGGCCCACGTCTCGGAATTCTATAAAATTTACATCACTATAATCCTCATCCTCCCACGATTCTATACATGCCAAAAATACCAAAATCAGACAACAATTTGCCACTCAAATCACCAATAGAATTTCCAATTTTTTCCTCCCATTCTTCACCACTTTCCTACTTTAATTCCTCAAATTTCAAGCCTAATCCATAACAAAATAACATAGAAATGAGTTTTACAATCCGGGAACTTACCTCCACTGATGACCTTCAAATTCCCCCTTCAATTTGCTCTCAAACAAGCTCAACCCGCATGCAACAATGGAAGAATGACCAAAATTTTCCGGAGGCATCTTTTTATATTTTCTGACCAGTTAATACGCACATGCGGACAATTCCTCGCACCTGTGGACCCGCACCTGCGGTCCCGGGTGCGCACCTGCGAAATCCTACTGACAGTCCAATTCTCGCGCCTACGAGTCCTTTTCCGCACCTGCAGCTTCGCAGGTGCGACCCATGCTTCCTACCTGCAGATTCCTCCTGCCTGGCCTCTTTTCGCACTTGCGCAAGGACCTTCGCACCTGCGGCTCCCCATCCGCAGGTGCAGCCACACCAATAAAACAAAACCAGCAGCTATTTGCTGCAAATTCCTAAGTCTGAACCTCCGCTAACCATCCGAAATCAATACGAGCCCCTAGGGGCCCCAACCAAACATACCAATACATCCCATAACATCATTCAGACATAGTCGAGCCTTCGAAACACCAAAAACAACAAAAAACACCAAAATTACATCAAATTCAAGCCTCTGAACTTTGAAATGTCTAAATTTCGCCAATGATGCCCAAACCAACCAAAACACATCCGATTGACCTGAAACGTTTGCACACATATCCAAAATTACATTATGGACCTGGTCCAACTGTCGGAATTCCATTCCGACCCTTATAGCCTATTTTCCACTGCCGACTGAAAATCGCCGCCAATTCAAGCCTAATTCTACACCGGACATCAAAACATCATTCCGAACACACTCCTAAGTTGCAAATCACCTAACGAAGTTATTCGAGCCATAAAATCCGCATTCCGAGTTGTCTCTGTTCTCACCATGACTACTCCAAACACGAACCAACCGGCCAACACAACATATACAGGCTAAGAAACATATGATAAAGCACAAATGGGGGAAACCGGGCTAATCTCACGGAACGACCGGCTGGGTCGTTACATCCTCCCCCTCTTAAACAAACGTTGTCCTCGAACGGTTCTAGAAAGATACATGGAGTATCGAATAACTCTTCTGCCTAGACTACGTCATGCGAAGCCGCTCCTGAATCAACTTCACCTTACCTAACGCATCCTGAACCAATTTTGTGCCCAATAGCCTAGCCTCGCCCGGCTCAAACCAACCAATCAGAGATCTGCACCTCCTACCATGTAAATCCTCATATGGATCCATCTGGATACTCTAATGATAACTATCATTATAAGAAAACTCCGCGAGTGGCAGAAACTGGTCCCATGAACCCCTAAAATCGATGACACAAGCACGCAACATATCCTCCAAAATCTGAATAGTACGCTTCGACTGCCTGTCGGTCTGAGGATGAAATGATGTGCTCAACTGAACCTGAGTACCCAACTCTCCCTGTACGGCTCTCCAAACCTGAGATGTGAACTGATTACCTCTGTCAGACATGATAGAAACTGGAACCCTATGCAATCAGGAAATCTCCTTGATATAAATCTCAGCTAACCACTCCGAAGAATAAGTAGTACCAACAGGAATGAAGTGCGCGGACTTAGTCAGCCGATCCAAAACAACCCATATAGCATCGAACCTCCTCGAAGTCTGTGGGAGTCCAACTACGAAGTCCATGGTGATTCGCTCCCACTTCCACTCCGGAATATCAAATCTCTGAATCAATCCACCTGGTCTCTAGTGCTCATACTTGACCTGCTGACAGGTGAGACACCGAGCCACAAACTCAACAATATCTCTCTTCATCCGCCTCCACCAATAATGCTGCCTCAGATCCTGATAAATATTTGCGGCACCCGGATGGATAGAATACCGCGAACTATGGGCCTCAGCTAGAATCAAATCCCGAAGTCCATCCACATTGAGCATGCAAATCCGGCCCTGCATCCTCATGACCCCATCATCACCAATACCAACATCCCTGGCATCACCGAGATGGACCATGTCCTGAAGAACGAGCAAGTGTGGATAATCATACTGGCGTGCTCTAATCTGATCATAAAGAGAAGACCTGGAGGCTACGCAAGCCAATACCTGCGGAGGCGCTGATAGATCCAATCTAACCAGCTGACCCGCCAAAGCCTGAACATCAAGTGCTAATGGTCTCTCTGCTATTGGAAGGTAGGCTAGACTCCCCAAACTCTCCGCTCTGCGACTCAGGGCATCGGCCACTTCGTTGGCCCTCCCCGGATGATATAAAATAGTGAGTTTATAATTCTTGAGAAGCTCCAACCACCTCCTCTGACGCAAATTCAGATCCTTCTGCTTAAGCAGATGCTGAAAACTACGGTGATCAATGAAAATCTCACAATGCACTACATATAAATAATGAAGCCAAATATTCAAGGCATGGACAATAGCTGCTAGCTCAAGATCGTTCACTGGATAATTCTTTTCGTGCACCTTCAACTGTCTAGACGCGTAGGCAATCACCCTCGTTCTGCATCAAAACCGCTCCAAGTCCAATTCTCGAGGCATCACAGTAAACTATATAAGAACCTGAACCCGTAGGAAAAATCAACATCGGAGTTGTAGTCGAAGCCGACTTGAGCTTCTGAAAGCTCTCCTCACGCTCCTCAGTCCACCTGAACTGAGCACCCTTCTGGGTCAGTCTGGTCATAGGTGCTGCAATAGATGAAAATCCCTCTACGAAATGGTGATAGTACCCTGCCAAACCAAGGAAACTGCAAATCTCGGTAGCTGATGTCAGTCTAGGCCAGCTCTGCACCACCTCTACCTTCTTCGGATCAACCTGAATACCCTCACTGGACACCACGTGCCCCAAGAATGCTACTAAATCAATCCAGAATTCACACTTAGAAAATTTTGCATAAAACCTCTTCCCTCTCAAGGTCTGAAGCACAACTCTCAAATGCTGCTCATGATCCTCCCGAGATCTGGAATACACCAAGATATCACCAATAAACACGATGATGAAAGAATCCAGATAAGGCCGGAATACACTGTTCATCAAGTGCATAAAGGCTACTAGGGCATTGGTTAGCCTGAAAGACATAACTAGAAACTCATAATGACCATATCTAGTCCTAAAAGTAGTCTTCGTGATGGCTGGCCCCCGAATCTTCAACTGATGGTAGCTGGAACGCAAGTCAATCTTTGAAAATACCCTGGCACCCTGCAACTGATCAAACAAGTCATTTATACGAGGCAAGGGATACCGGTTTCTTACCGTAACTCTATTCAGCAACCGATAATCAATACACATACGCATAGAACCATCCTTCTTCTTTATAAACAATATCGGTGCACCCCAAGGTGACACACTAGGCCGAATGAACCCCTAATCTAGGAGTTTCTGAATCTGCTCCTTTAATTCCTTTAGCTCCGCTGGTGCCATACGATAAGGTGGAATAGAAATAGGCTGAGTGCCTGGCACCAGGTCAATACAAAATCAATGTCCATGTCGGGTGGCATGCTTGGCAGGTCTGCAGGAAACACGTCCGGAAAGTCAGGGACCACAGGAACCGAATCAATAGTGGGAGTCTCACTAATGACATCCCCCACAAAATCCAGATACGATAAACACTCTTTCTCAACCATACGCGAAGCCATCAGGAAGGAAATCACCCTCCTAGGAACATAATTAGAAGAACCTCTCCACTCAACCCGCGGACATCCGATCATAGCTAAGGTCACGGCCTTAGCGTGACAATAAAGAACAGCATGACACGGAGATAACCAACCCATGCCCAATATCACATCAAAATCGACCATACTTAGTAACAGTAGGTCCACTCGGGTCTCCATACCCCCAATAGCTATCACACACGACTGATACATACGGTCCACAATAACAGTATCGCCTATCAGAGTCGACACATGAACAGATGTAACTAAGGACTCACGAGGCATACCTAGAAAATGGGCAAAATATGAAGAAACATAGGATATGTAGAACCGGGGTCAAATAAAGCCAAAGCATCTCGCCAACAGATTGAGACAATACCTGCAATCACTGCATCGGAGGCCACAGCATCTGGCCTGGCTGGAAAGGCATACATACAGGCCTAACCTCCACCTGCTTAACCTCTCCCTCTAGGGCGGCCTCTACCTGACTGACTACTACCCCTGGCTGCCTGGGTGGGTGGTGAAATAACTGGATTTGAAGTTGAAGGCTGGATCCTCCGCTGAGATGGGCCTCCAAAAAGATGAGGACACTGCCTCCTCATATGCCCGAACTCTCCACACTCATAATAACTCCCTGGAGCTGAAGACGGGGACTAAAATGTACCCTGGCAGAAGAATGACCACTAGGATGACTATGCATAGAGGACCCCTGAACTGATGGTACTCGAGCTGCACCCTGGGCTGGAAAGGCATCGAAAGAAGAATGGCCTGGTTGAGAACTGTGGGGACCATGCCCCGAAGATGCACCACTATAGGCTGGGCAGCCTGACCGGGGAGGCCTGAATGAACGGCCTCTACCATGCTGAATTTGCCCCCTGGAAGGAGCACCACTAGAACCACCAAATCCACGAGGCCTCTTGGCCTCCCTCTCTACCCGCTCCTCGCGACGAACCGACTCAATATCGCGAGCAATATCAACAACCTGCTCGAAGGTAGCATCTGATACTCTCTCCCGAGTCATAAAAAGGCGGAGCTGATAAGTGAGGCCATCCATGAACCTCCTAATCCTCTCCCTATCAGTAGGGACCAAATCGGTAGCATGACGAGCCAACTTCAAAATCCGGATCTCATACTGCGTCACTGATAGCTCCCCCTGAAGCTGCTGCTCAAAATGCCTGCGATGCTCCTCCATGTAAGACTAGGGTACATAGTTCTCCAAAAAGATAGTGGAGAACTGCTGCCAGGTAAGGGGTACTGAACCAACAGGCCTACGCCTCTCAAAATACTCCCACCAAGTGAAGGTAGCACCAGAAAACTGAAATGTAGCAAGTGAGACCCCACTGGTCTCCAAAATCCCAGCAGTACGCAGCATCCTCTGACACTTATCAAGAAAACACTGGGCGTCCTCGCCCTCGCCCTCAGCACCACTGAATGTCGGAGGCTGTAATCTACTAAACCTCTCAAGTCTACACTGCTCGTCCTCTGGCATAGCCGGAACCACGAAGTCACGAACTGGAGCAACCGGTTGGGCTGGAACCGCCCCCGGTGTCTGATGGCCCTGAGTAACCTGCTCAGGTGTCCGAGAAACTGGAGTCTGACTGCCTCCCCCGGCCTGAGAAGTAGCGGCAACTGCCTTAAGAAGGGTGGTACACATCATCAATATCTGAGCCAGGGTCACCTGAAGACCCGGAATAACAATAGGCATTGTCAGTGCCTGAGCCTGTCCCGCTGGAGCATCTGCGACGAGAACCTGATCCTGAGTAGTAGGGGGATCAACTGATACTGCCCTAGCTGCCGCACGGGCTGGCCCCTACCTCTACCACGGCCTCGACCCCTCGCTGGTCTAGCTGGTGGCTGATCGCCCTGATCGGCGACGCGAGTCCTCACTATCTGTGAGAGGATGAAACAACAGAAGTTTAGATTTCCAGAACCAATCAAATGGCATGACTGAATTCAAGAAAAAATGAGATTGTTCCTAAGGGTTATATAGCCTCTCAAAGATAAGTATAGACGTCTCTGTACCGATCCGCAAGACTCTACTAAACCTGCTCATGACCGTTGAGTCCTATGTAACCTAGGCTCTGATACCAACTTTGTTTAACCAAAGAATTAGACCCTTTGACTAAAGCTTATTCTTTAAGATGAATACAGGTTACTCATAATCAAAGGTAATGGAGAAAAATAAATAATAGACAATATTGCAAAAATATAGAAAATTGAAGTTGAGTGTATTCGAGAATCAGATGCCTTTACAAGCTGTATTCCTTTCCCTTATATAGGAGATTCTTATAACGTACGACTCTTGCTATGGTTACTCATTAATGACTAATTATGACATTGATGAGGCATTACAAAGGATAACAGTAATTGGGGTTCAGTTACATAACGTTTGAGTAATCAATTGTGGGTCCTTGAATCTGTCCGTAGCTTTGTCTAGATTCATTCTGACCGTGCCTCTCTCCCGTTTTAATCAAGTTGAGTTTCCTGTGGCTGATAAGTTCGCTGGGTTTACTGAACCGTTTCTCTTTGTATCATACCTCTTCAAAGAATCACATCCAGTTGTCGCATTTTCCTGTGTCCACATGACTGGCTAAGTTGTCAAAATCTGGCTTACGTGTGAAACTCTTTTTTACCAATACAGATAGTCCCCCCACTTACCATATATTTAACGACTGATATTTGGTAAGTGGATATTCATTTATGGCGGGAATATTTTTTCGCCTCTTTTCCTTGAATCATTGTATCGTTCTCTGCACCATAGGCTTCGTTTGTCACTTCCATTTAATGCTCATACCACGCGTCCTTTTCGGATTGGTTCTGCATTTACTCGACACCTTTTAGGGCTTTTTGCGAATGTGCCAGTCCCGAAGTGACATCTTCAATTATGAATTTTCATCACTATTTTCCTCTTTCTTCATGTTTTACGGTTGTCTTCAAGTATAAATACATGTTTTCTTTTCTTTGCTTCCACGAAACACTTTTCTAACTTTGTCTTTTGTAACGAACTTTCTTCTTCGCCTTTGTAAACATGTCTTCTTCAAACCAACCTCAAATAATAATAGATATTGAAATTTTAGCGCCATCTTCTACTCCGACTAGGAGTTGGAGGGGTGGTACACTTAGAAGTATAGGATCCACTCCTTCGAGGGGCTCCTCTTCTTCTCAGATAGTTCCTCCTCCTTCCACTAGATCTCCAATTTCTCCAAGATTTAGGGTTTCTCGGTCTTTGTCTAGAGGTAGAGACGAATGCCTTTGTGAACCTGGAGTCGATGAAATTCTCCCTGCTTAGTTTGTTTTTGCTAGGGATAGTCAAGTTCTTTTAGACCAATCTTCTTCTCTTGATAGTGTCGAAAGATATCCAACCCTTATAACTGAGGGCCAGATTTCCCTTGTTCGGAGGGAGTTCTTTTGGAAGTCTAACTTTCTTGTCTATATTTTGAATAGTAATCAAATAATAACGTCTTACAAGATGAGATATTCATTTTTCTATACGTATCCTTTCACTTTAGGGTTTAGACCCCCCATTGACCCAGTTATAATTGAGTTTTTCCGTTTTTTCAATATCTGCTCAGGACAAGTTGGCCCGCTTGTGTGGCAAGTTGTCGCATGTCTTAGGAGTTTGGCTTCTTTAGCCCCGGTTACTTTTACCTTCAACCATCTTATTCACCTCTACTCTCCTACCTTATTTCGCGAAGGTTTTTTACTCTGACCGCTAGAAGCAAATGAGTGGTCGTAACCCCTAGAGATGATAAGGATAGGGGTTGGTACCTCTGGTATGTTGTTGTACCCACTGTTGGTTTAATGGGTGAAGAAAATCTTCCCTTCCCTGAGAAGTGAAATCGCGCACGTGAGTATGCTTTAGCTCACATTTACTTTTTCTCGTTTTGACTTGAGATGTTTTATTTAACACCATATCTATTTTTTTTCTTCTCTCAACAATCATGAATGCTGTTGAGAATGTCTCCGGTATTTGTGATTGGGTAGAAAAATTATTATTTGTTGCTCCTTCATAAGAGAGATCTTGGAAGTACCTCGCTGGGAGGTATGGTTGGCAAGTAAAGACCCACGGTAAGTGAAGCTTTTGTTCTTGCTTTTTTCCTTACTCGCGTCTTTTTTTTTTGTTTAACTTTTTTCCCTTTTTAATAGGGTTCTCGGCTCGTGGGGTGTATGCTTCATCTATCCCGAAGATTTCATTGGCTCAGGCCCAGGAAATTATTGTTGGTTCATCTTCCTCGAAGAGGAAGATTAGTGAGTCTCGTTCTGTAGAAGAGGAAGAAGATGGTGCTTTAGTGCACAGGCCATGGAGAAGGCGAATGGTTTTAGATGATGAGCTTATAGCCTCAACCTTGCCTTCCATGTCTTTGATTGAGCCCCCTGTCCTTGATGATGTTTCACATTCCCCTATTCACGAGGGTGTTGATCTTTCTCCTGACGACGTCCCTTTGGCTGCTGTCTTTCCTGATTCTTTAAGAGAAGCTGTTTCGTCTGTTCCTTTGGCTATTTCAACTTTTGTTGTTGATTTGCCTGTAAATTCTTTAACTCTTCAACTCTCCGTGCCTTCTTCTTTGCCCGTGGCTTCTCCAGCTCCTCAACCTTCCGTGCTTGTTGATGTTCCATCTCTGCCTGCTTCCATGCCTTCCGTTAGGGAAGTAGGGTCTTCCAGCAGAGAGATGCGGCAGGTGGTAATAGAGGTTCCAGCTGAGGGGAATCTTTTCAAGAAAATAGGTGAGCCCGAAGTATGGCCCAAGCCTTTGATAGGTCCCTCTGAGAAAGCAAAGCTAGCCAGCCACGGTGCTCTTTCATGGGCCAATGAGGCCGTGCGTACTTCTTTGAAGGTATGATGCAGGTTATCCTCTTTCACTCTCGTATATGAAATTTACCATATCTAACTGGTTTATTTCTTGTAGATTAACCTTATAGGCATGGATTTTATGAAGAGGATTTCAAACACGGACCAAGAGACAAGAGAGTTGCAGGCCGATGTTGATAATTGGAGAGCATAATATGATAGCTTAAGGATTTATATGGATGCTTTAGAATAGGAAATGAGTACCTTGAAGCGGTAGATGAGACTCATGGCAGCAGAATTGGCAGTGGAGAGGGCTTCTTGCTGTTAAGCTGATAAAGATAAGAGTGTTCTGGAATCTTCGTTCGCGGAGCAGTTGTCCCGTGCCTCAAAAGAGATTAGAGACTTGAAGAACTTGTTGGGGCAGAAGGAGGAACACTCAGGCGAGCTCGTGCAATCACTCACTCGTACTCAAGAAGACCTTCGTAGGGCTTTATACAAAGCATAAACTTTAGAGGAGTCGATTGTTCCATTAAGGGTCGCCTATGAAGCTGCGAAAGCGGAGAAGGACGGATTGAGAGCTGAGCTTCAAGTATGGGCAAACGATTATGGATATATGGAAGAGGTGGTTCCTGTCGATGTGAGTTGGGCGTATATGAATTCTCGCCTTGACACATTGATGGAAATGAATCAAGAGGGTTTTGACCTTAGTACTGAAATAGCCAAAACTAAGGAAGCCATGGAGAAGGCTCAACAAGGTCATAACCTCTCTTCACCTGATGGTGAGATTCCAGCCGCTCATGCCTCTTCATCTCCAGTTTCTCCTGCTCTTTCTGCCACTGAAGTCAACCCCTCTCTTGAAAAGATTTAGTTGGTTTATCCTTTTTTTTTCTTTTTCTTTGTATCAATTGGTGGTTACCCCTAGTCCCATCGAGGGTAAATTTAGATTTCCTTTAAGTCCCCAAATGACAACTTAGGGACACCACAATGTATATAAAAATTTTATACGGCTAAGTATAAGTTAATAATTAATTTTAGCCATTTTAATTTATAAATGTTAGTTTGACTTTTGTTGAGTTTCTGTTTCACTCTTTAAATCTTTTTCATGCTTTAATTTTCGAGGTTTTAGTTTTACCTTCGAGTTTTGCATGGGGAATGCTTTAGACTACTCGTACCTTTTTTTGTAATAGGCACGATGTCATATCAAATGTGTGCCTTTATGTAATAGGCATAGTTTATGGAAGAGGGCCCTTTATAATTGACATGAAGAAGACGTCTCAACTTCATGATAATGCAATAGAGTGATTGTAATTTTACACATGTTTAAGAATGTTTCCAAGGAAAGTTTTTTGTTTGAACTTCCATGACATTTTACATGTCTTTGGTTATCGTCTAAAACTCATGTTTGCAACTGTTTTATTTTAACAGATTTGATATACTCTTGTATTTCGTAACTGTTTTTATTTGATAACAGTTTTTTGAACAAATACAAGGATTTAGATCTTTCATCCATAACTGTTTTATTTGAGACCATATTTTTGAATGAGTACATTGATGATGATCTTTTTACCCCTAACTGTTTTTGTTACAACAGCTTTGAATAAGTATAAAGATGTTCATTTCTTTCTTGTGACTAATATTTTGCCTTTCAACCTGAATATGTTCGAAGGTTTTTGCTTTTTGCATTAGGCTTTGTATTTGGATGGATCTTTTGATTTCTTTCGATTATGCTCGTTTCACTTGTCTTGTTGGGTAGATGGGTCTTCAGGCTCGNACCTAGACCGCGAATTGTGTTATTTCCTCGCGTCTTTGCAAGTCTAATATTATCATCTGGTGATGGGTTAGCTTTGTGCCTATCATCTAAAAAAGTTAGTAAAATTTTTAAATGTTCAAAATAAAATCGAACGTGTGATACTTGACGGGGGGTATTCTTTTCTTTTAGAAGTAATACTTCTTTAGATGTACAATATTTCCCCTTCTTTTGGCTTTGAAAACAATGGTGGTTTCGATAGATAAATCTTCAGGTTCTTGAGGGCTTGCTAACATTCTTCAGTCCATTCGAACTGATTCTGCTTTTTGAGAACTGAGAAGAATTTAAAACATTTTTCGGAAAATGTAGAAATAAACCTACCCAAAGCTGCTATTCTCCCTGCCAGTCTTTGAACTTCCTTTTTATTTGTTAAAATATCAAGTATTTACTTTATAGATTTAATTTGAGCGGGATTTAACTCTATTCCTCTGTTTGACACAAGGAAACCCAAAAATTTACCTGATTGCACTCCAAAAGCGCATTTCTCTGGATTTAACTTCATATTATACCTGCGTAGAATATCAAAAGCAGTAGAGAGATGTTGGAAATGGTCTTGTTCTTGTGTTGATTTTACCAACATATCATCAATATAGACTTCCATCGTCTTTCCAAGATGTTCTTGGAACATTTTAGTCACTAACCTTTGATAGGTGGCTCCAACGTTTTTTAAGCCAAAAGGCATAACTTTATAATAGTAAGTCCCCCTGTTTGTAATGACGGAAGTTTTTTCCTCGTTTGAGGGATTTATTTTAATCTGATTATAACTAGAATATGCATCTAAGAAGCTTAATAATGCATGACATGTTGTGGCATAAATCATTTGATCTATATGTGGCAATGGGAATAAATCTTTGGGAATGCTTTATTTAAGTCATTATAATCTACGCATACTCTCCACTTGCCATTCTTTTTAGGTACTACCACGGTGTTTGCTAACCAGTTAGGGTACGTTACCTCTCGTATCGAACCAATCTTCAAGAGTTTCTGTACCTCTTTGTTGATCACTTAGTTCTTAAATGGTCCTTGCTTTCTTTTCTTCCGCTTCACAGGTACGAAGGATAGATTTTCATTTAGCTTATGAGTCACCCCTTCTGGTGGGATGCCTGTCATATCTGAGTGGGACCACGCAAAGCAGTCTGCGTTAGCCTTTAAATAATCAATTAACTTACCTCTTCGAGCGGGCCCTAGCCTCGTGCCTATATACACTTTCTGCTCAGGCTTTTATTCAGATAACGGAACAGCTTCGAGCTCCTACGTAGTTGTTTTGATGTGCTCATCTTCCTCCGGTTCACGAATGACGTCCGGTCTGGAATCTGCATCTGTGTGGTATAGTACACCTTCTTGACTCTCCTTCTCGTAAGTATTTTATTTCATACCTGTTTCAGCAATAATACCTCCCGTACCTATTTAGGTAGTAATTTCTTCCATGCATGTTTGGGCGATGTTACCTGCTTGGGGGATTTCCTTATCTCGTAATTCTTCCACCTCTATTCTCTTGTTGTAGTGTACCACAGAGTTTATATTTCTTGCGGTCTGCTGATCGCCTTTGATTTGTTGAATCCCCCATTCAGAGGGGAATTTAATTACCTGATGCAACATGGAGGATATCGCTTTCATGTCGTGGATCCACGGCCTTCCAATGATCACGTTATAACCATGTCAGTATCTATGACTTGGAACCTGACACTTTTGATCACCCCCTCAGCATAAGTGCTAAGCTCAATTTCTCCTTTTGTTATAACCGTAGAGTTATCAAACCCTGATATGGCTCGTGCTTTTAGGATTACTTGATTCCCCAGTAGCATTTCTTCCACGACTCTTAGCAAAATGATATTGAATGAACTGCCTGGATCAATCAACAACCTTTTTACGTTAGTGTCATGAATAAGCAAAGATACTACCAGAGCATCGTTGTGAGGAAGCATTAATCCGCTGATATCTGCATTATCAAAGGTTATATTGTCTTCTCCACAAGCCCGTTTCCCATGTATTGTGAACTTTGTGGTAGTTTTGCAAAGCACTCCGTTTACTTCTTCACCCCCGTCTATTACGTTAACGGTTCATTTTGGAGAAGGAGGCTCTCTTGCATGTTCCTAATATATGCTTGTTTACCTTTATCACTAAACAATTTTGTTAAATAGTCCTGTTTTAACAAATTTTCTAGCTCACCTTGTAAAAATCTGAAATCCGCAGTTTTGTGCCCATGATCGTTGTGAAATTCACACCAGTGATCTAGGTTTCTTCTACTTGGATTTGACCGCATCTCCTTGGGCCACTTAACCTTGTATCCCATGTTCCTCAATACTGAGACAAGTTCAGTAGTACTTACATTAAAGGTATGATCCCCAATTTGAGTACTACCTCTAGGTCGTTTATTTCGATCTTTTCTGGATCTACACGAGGATGAGACTACGTCTCTTTTTGGTCTATAGTCCGACCTACTATTTTTGAACCTGGGGAGGATATCGCGTCTCGAGGGTCCTAGGTAAGGATCGTACCTGTTTTTACATGATCTTCTATCTGATTCAAGACGTCTGGATCTGGAATGATCTTCATCTCTCGAACGAGCAATCATATCTTCTTCTATTCTGAGTTTAGTATTGTACCTGTTATATACATTGTTCCATGTAGTAGCGGGGAATTCTCTTAGACTCTCCTTAAGTCGTCTCATGGCTTCTGAGCTTTTATCGTTCAGTTTGCTTGCAAATACCATGGCTGTCAAATTATCAGGCACCCTGGGTAACTGCATTCTTTCTCGTTTAAACATGTCTACAAACTCACAGAGTAGTTCCGTGTCTCCTTGTTTTATTTTGAATATGTCTTCCATTCTCTTCTCAACTTTTTGCGCACCAGAGTATGCTTTTATAAACGAATCTGCAAGCTCAGCAAAAGAGTCAATAGAATTTTCAGGGTGAAGAGAATACCAGGTTAGGGCCCCTTTGGTAAGTGTTTCCCCAAATTTTTTGACAAGGACGAATTCAATCTCTTGTTTCGTTAAGTCGTTTCCTTTTACCCAGTAGTGAAAGCAGTCACATGGTCGCATGGCTCAGTTGTTCCATCATATTTGGGAAAGTCGGGCATTTTAAACTTCTTGGGTATAGGCAAGGGTGCCGCACTTGGCTTCCAAGGTTTTTGAGAATATCTATCAACATCGATACCTTTGACGATAGGTGGTACTCCAGGCGATCGTTCTGCTCCTTCATCTATTTCTGCATGGTTAGCAGTAAATTTTGTAATTCTGAGTTATTAGATATACCTGGTCTCGTTTCGAGAGATTCATTAGGAGTATCTCCTCTTCCTGAGTTTGCCAACCCGATTGAGGATTTTCCATGGTGATGGTGTTATTGGGGGGTGGCGTCGGCGGTGTAGGTAACGTTGCCGGTAATCCTCTCGCAAATTCTTTCAAAGCTTGGCTCACATACTCTGCAATCATTTGCTTTACACGATCTTGTTCCACAGTTTGATCATTATCACCATTATTGTTACTGGATCTTTCTGGGGATTGTTCCCTCGAACCACGTGGGGTTCCTGAAGGCGATGGAACTGGGGTTCCACTCCTTTGTTGGTTGTTTTCATTGGAGTTCGACATAATTCAGAGGATATCACTTGAAAAGAAAACAAAGATTATCAGATTCCCGGTAACGGAACCAATTTCTTTAACCAAAGAATTAGACCCTTTGACTAAAGCTTATTTTTTAAGATGAATACGGGTTACTGATAATCAAGGTAATGGAGAAAAATGAATAATAGACAATATTGCAAAAGTATAGAAAATCAAAGTTGATTGTATTCGAGAATCAGATGCCTTTACAAGTTGTATTCCCCTCCCTTATATAGGAGATTCTTATAACGTACGACCTTTGCTATGGTTACTCATTAATGACTAATCATGACATTAATGATGCGTTACAAAGGATAACGGTAATTAGGGTTCGGTTACATAACGTTCGAGTAATCAACTGTGGGTCCTTGAATCTGCCCGTAACTTTGTCTAGATTCATTCTGACCGTGCCTCTCTCCCGTTTTGATCAACTTGAGTTTCTCGTGGCTGATAAGTTCGTGGGTTTACTGAACCATGCCTCTTTGTACCATACCTCTTCAAAGAATCACATCCAGCTGTCGCGTTTTCTTGTGTCCACGTGACTGGCTGAGTTGTCAAAAGCCGGCTTACGTGTGAAACTCTTTTTTACCAATACAAACTTGTCATGACCCCAAATCCTAAACCGGCCGTGATGGTGCCTATCATGGAACTAGGCTAGCCAACCATTTCAGACTATCACTAAATTTCATAATTTCCCAAAATTAGCAGATTTTAAAATAGCAGAATGAGATGAAACAAATTATACACTTCCCCAAAACCTGGAGTGAATTGTCATGAGTATCCAAGACCGAAAATACAATGTACAACATAGTGACTTGCTACAACAAAAGCCTAGGGTACAAAAGGCAAAAACTATGAACTGAGGAAAAGAAAGGAGGTGAGCTGGGGACGATGAGCAGCTACCTCGATCCTCGAACAACACCAAGCTCGTCCGAAAATCAGCTAGTGAGATGGTCTGGTACCTGGATCTGCACACAGAGGTGCAGGGAGTAACGTGAGTACGCCAACTCAGTAAGTAATCAAATTAACTAAAAACTTGAGTGTAGTGACGAGCATTTATAAATCATGTAAATCCATATAATAAGTGACTGTGGAAATAGGTAAATCAAGTCAGAAATTTACATTTCCGAGTATTTCATAAAAACTTCAGTTCCCATTTAAAATCTCGTATAAAACATTTATCCAACATTTATCAAAAGAGGCTCAGTGTAAAGAATAGTGAAAACAACATTTCCATAAAATATAAGCCCCTCAGGCACAGTATTGCTCACAATAAAGCCTCTCGGTCACTCGTGACTCCCCTAAAACACTCTCACTTAAACACTTGTACTCAGCAAGTACCGTGAACACACACAACTACTATGGTGGGCAGCCCGCTCCACTACATCTATACATACATATATTGCTGCGGTGTGCAGCCCGTTCCATATAATAGTCGACTGCGCTCATTGGGGGTGTACATACTCCTGGAGGGGCTCCTTCAGCCCATGCGCTATATCTGCTGCGGCATGCAGCCCAATCCAATATGTATATTGATGCGGCGTGCAGCCCGATCCATATATAACATATATTGTTGCGGCGTGCAGCCCGATCCATATATATATATATATATATATATAAAATCTATATTGCTGAGGCATGCAGCCCGACCCATATGTAATATATAACATATATATATTGATGTGGCATGCAACCCGACCCATAACTATCCTCACATACCCGTCTCTTGACCTAACACATATATATTGATGCGGCATGCAGCCCGATCCATAACTATCCTCACATACTCGGCTCTCCTCCAGACTCAGTCATCCTCACAAGCCACTTGGGCAAATCATCTCAACTCATGGGACTCATCCCAAAATATTTTTCAGAGTTTTCAAAGCAGTGTGATAACAGTGAAAATAACAACAAGTAGGAAACATGACTGAGTTCACAATTGTTCTATCAGAATAGTGGTAGAATGGTGCAAAAGTACCTTTGAGGGTCTAAACAGGTCGGCACAAGGCTCAAACCATAGCTCACAGCCCATAAACAAATATAAATTTCTGAAACATCGGATATCATAAGGTTTCAAATCGAATACGCGGATTAATAGTCGCTACGGGATGGACCAAGTAACAATCCCTATCGGTACACGCCCCCACACTCGTCACCTAGCATGTGTGTCACCTCATTTACCAAAACAATACCAAATCACGGGGTGTCATACCCTCAGATTTAGAGATACAATCGTTACTTACCTCAAAACAGCCCAAAAGCTTCTCCGTGATGCGCTTGCCCCTCGAATTGGCTCCCAAATGCTCCGAATCTAACCAAAATCATATTAACATCATCAATATGCGCTAACGGAACAAAACCCAATCGAAAGATATAAATTTTAACACTATTCCCGAAATTCGGCCAAATCCTAGCCCCGGGCCCATGTCTTGGAATTCTATAAAATTTACGTCACTAGAATCCTCATCCTCCCACAATTCTATACATACCAAAAACACCACAATCGGACCACAATTGCCCACTCAAATCACCAAAATAATTTCAAAATTTTTCCTCCCATTCTTCCCAACTTTCCTACTTTTATTCCTCAAATTTCAAGCCTAATCCATAACAAAATAACATAGAAATGATTTTTACAATCTGGGAACTTACCTCCAGTGAAGACCTTCAAATTCCCCCTTCAATTTGCTCTCAAACAAGCTCAACCCGCATGCAACAATGGAAGAATGACCAAAATTTTGCGGTGGCACCTATTTATGCGGACAATTCCTCGCACCTGCGGACCCGCACCTACTGTCCCCGGTTTGCACCTGCGAAATCCCACTAACAGTCCAATTCTCGCGCCTGCAAGACCTTTTCCGCACCTGCGGCTTCGCAGGTGCGACCCATGCTTTGCACCTGCGGATTCCTCCTGCCTGGCCTCTTTGCGCACCTGCAGAAGGACCTTCGCACCTGCGGCTCCCCATGCGTAGGTTCGGCCACACCAGTAAAACAACACCATCAGTTGTTTGCTGCAAATTCCTAAGTCCGAACCTCTGCTAACCATCTGAAATCAATCCCGAGACCCTCGGGGCCCCAACCAAACATACCAACACATCCCATAACATCATTCAGACTTAGTTGAGCCTTCGAAATACCAAAAACAACACAAAAACACCAAAATTACATCAAATTAAGACCTATGAACTTTGAAATTTCTAAATTTCCCTAATGATGCTCAAACCAACCAAAACAAACCCGATTGACCTACAATTTTGCACACATATCCAAAATAACATTATGGACCTGCTCCAACTATCGGAATTCCATTCCGACCTCTATAGCCTATTTTCCATTGCCGACCGAATATCGCCAAAAACTAACTTCGCCAATTCAAGCCTAATTCTACATCGGGCATCAAAACTTCATTCCGAACACACTCCTAAGCCACAAATCACCTAAAAAGCTATCTGAGCCATAAAATCTGCATTCCGAGGTCGTTTAAAATAAGTGAACTCCCAGTTGACTTATTCAATTATTAAGCTAGTTTAAGAGACTAAGTGTCTCTGTTCTCACCACGACCACTCTGAACCCGAACCAACCGACCCAACACAACATATACATGCTAAGTAACATATGATAAAGTATAAATGGGGGAAACGAGGCTAATCTCATGGAATGATCGGATGGGTCGTTACATATATATATATATTGCAGCATGCAACAATAAAAGTAAATAATAAATATGTGTTGTGGTGCGCAAACCGATCCCACCAGTCCACTCTTATTGCTCCTCAATATATCACCTTTATTCCTCATGTTGCAGCGTGCAACCCAATCTCATCTGTCCACCTTTATTACTCATGTTGCGGCGTGAAACCCGATCCCATCAGACAATATCAATTCTCTCTTATTCCTCCTCAATATATCACCATTATTCCTCCTGTTGCGGCGTGCAACCCAATCCCACCAAACAATAGATTAAATCAACAAATCAACAACTTAATTATAAGAATTTCTACTACCAAGAGTATGAGTACACGGCAACAAGAGAATCAAGTAAAAATCCAAGGAATACAACAACCTTTACAAAGACAACGAGACATGTAAGGCACGTGATAACTTCACCGGCAACCACAACAGTTGGACATGTAGCATATTTGCACAAAGTCATAGAGGAACTCACAATTAAGAAGTATCAAAACAATAAGGAAGGAAATCACTTCAATTAAGGCAAATAAGTTCCAAATAAAAAGTAAGAGTTAGAGAAACGCTAACAACATCGTATAGAGCATGTAGAGGTAAAACTAGCAAATCGGAAACCAAATTATATCAGAGAACTTCCCACTTAATGAACATAAGGACCTAAGAACCCTAAGGCAACTGCCCGGGCCCGCACCTCAGAACCCGACAAAATTTACAAAAACCAAATACCCATTCTGATATGAGTTCACCCATATAAAAATTATCAAATTCCGATTCTATTTCGTTCCTCAAATCATGATTTTTCATTCTAGAAAATTTCTTCAAAACCAACATTTTCTTCAACCCAAACACAATTTAGATGACAAAACAAAGATAAAATCATGGAATATATATAATTCTAGGTGACGAACACTTACCCACTCGATTAGCTTGAAAATCCCCAAAAATCGCTCCCAAATCCGAAGTCCAAACCTCAAAATGTGAAGAAAATGGATAACCCTCGTTTATAAGAATTTTCCCAGGCCATCCGCACCTGCGACCACTTAGCTGCATCTGCACAACTGCAGGTGCGCGAGTCCAACCGCATTTGTGCTCCTTCTCGCTCCTACGCCCAAGAACCGTTACTGTGTGAACCGCACGTGCCCTCCAGTATTCCGCACCTGCGAAGGCTGCCCAGTCCGCTTCTTCTCGCACCTACGAAGCTCGCACCTGCGGTTCCCCATCCGCAGGTGCGGCCACACCAGAATAACAGCACCAGCTGCATTTTCAAACTTCAAACTTCCCCTTAACCATCCAAAATCATCTCGAGCCCCTCGGGACCTCAACCAATTACACCAATAGGTCACATACCAATACACGAACTTAGTGGAACCTTCGAAACACCCAAAACAACACCAAAACACCGAATTCAAGCCTAAGGATTTCTAAACTTCCAAAAATCTCCAACTCAAGCCTAATTCTACCACTGTCACGACCTAAAATCCGCTAAGGTCGTGATGGCGCCGGACACCATTGTCAGGAAAGCCAACACTCAATAGATAATTAAAATTCTTTTTAGTATTTTGAAATCGTTACTTTTCATTTCATTATATGAAATCAATAAAACTTACTGAGTAAATGGCGATGTTTTAACAATTCATTTAAAAAATACATCCCAAAGTCATCCCAGAACCCGGTGTCACAAGTGCATGAGAAATTTCAATAAAAAGACCAAATGAAATAAAACAACTGTACGGGATACAAATGGGACAGTAAAGAATGTACAACTCAATACTCTGAAGGAGACTCTGCTGGTTGCGGGTCGTCTCAAGAGGTTCAGCTAACCTAAGTCCCCATATCAACCATGCCACGACGCCAAGCGGGGCCACTAGATATACATGTACATGTGCAACAAAAATGCACAACAAGTGTAGTATGAGTACGAAAACAACGTGTACCCAGTAAGTATCTCGCCTAACCTCGAAGAGGTAGTGACGAGAGGTCAAATTTGACACTTGCAAGAGGTCGATTAATAAAATCAAGGGTGATACTAAGCATGAATATCATAGGTAATTAACAAATAGTGATAGGAAATAACAACTTCTTCCACATTTACAAACTTTAAATCTTTGTCATTTTAGTTGACAACTTATAATTCAAGACCACTAAACATTTAAAAATCTCAGAAAGTACTCAACAATATCATGCGCAAGAAATGCCGAGGGTCGAATGGCTCGAACTATAGATAAATGTAAAATGTGCATTGTCGAAGGGTTGAACGGCTCGAACCATAGATGCATCTATTACCCCGCTCAAGAATCGATCATGCGACGTGGTCATATATAAATAATAGAGTTACCCGGCTCGCCAATCATACATTGACTCAGGTACTCATAGATACACATATTCACACAATAAATTCACATTTTATCAGGAAAACAATTACCCAAGGAAGTGATACAATTTTCTTTTAAGGGACGCGAAAATAATATTTAAATCTTTTCCGGAAATTTATTTACAATTCTCGATAAGGTTTAATCATTTCCAAATTCATCAATAAAGTTACAAGTATGGCAAATAAAACATGTTTTTGGGTCCTAGAATACCCGGAGATAAGCATAATAGTAGCTACACACGGACTCCCGTCACCTCGCGCGTAAATAGCCCCCACAAATAGTAGCACATATTTAATTATTTCACCTATGGGGACAATTTCCTCTTACAATGTTAGAAAGAAGACTTACCTCGCTCCGAAGATTCATAACAGGCTTCCAAGCCCTTCCGATGACTTAAATCGATGCAAAACGCTTCGAAACTAGAAAATAATTATGCAACCCATTAATATATACCCAATTACTCATTATAAGCTGATTTATAAAACTCCTAACCCCGAATGAAAAGTCGATAGAATCACCCTCGGGCCCACATGCCCTGATTCCGAAATTTTTCGAAGATAAAGATTACCCATAACTTTACGAACTCAAATATATAATTCTCTTTAAATTTCATGCCCAAATACTCAGTCAAAATCCAAAAATACAAGTTCTAGGTCTTCCCACCAAAACCCCAAATTTCTATAAAAAAAAAAATCTAATTCATGCATAATCCAAGTATTTAACTCAAGATGGGAAGAAATCACTTACCTTATGGAAGATGCTGAAAATACCACTCCAAAATTTGCTCCAAAATCGCCTTCCATCGAAGAAATGAACTGCAAATAAGCCAGGACCTCGATTTTAAAATACACACTACCCAGACCCGACCTCCGCACCTGCGGCCTCCTGCCTCGCACCTGGGCGTCCTCCTTCTCAGCCGGGCTCCACACCTGCACTTTCTCTTTCGCATTTGCACCTTCGCTGGTGCGAAAATAACCTCGCACATGTTCCCCCAGCCAAGCCAGCTATAATCCACATCTGCGACGCCAAAGCCGCACCTGCGGCCCTGATTGCGCACGTGCGGTCGCACTAGACACAAGATGCTTCAGCCCTTGCTCAACTCCAAATTCATCTGTTAACCACCCAGAATCCACCCGGGACCCCGTCCAATCACACCAAACTGTTCCAAAACATAATGCGGACCTGCTCGAGGCCTCAAATCACATCAAATAACATTGAAACAATGGATCGCAACTCAATTCAATCTTTATGAACTTTGAAATTTCCAACTTCTACATTTGATGCCGAAACCTATCAAATCACGTCCGATTGACCCCTAATTTTGCACACAAGTCACATTCAATATTATGGACCTGCTCCAATTTTCGAAATTGGAATCCGACCACGATATCAAAATTTCCACTTTTGGTCGGACTTCTTAAAAACCTTCAAATTTCTAACTTTAGCCAAATGACTCCAAAATGACCTACAGACCTCCGATTTCACTTCCGATCACGCTCCTTACACCAGGATCACCATACGGAGCTATTCCAAGACTCGGAATTCCAAACGGACATCAATAACACTGAAATTCACTTCAACCCAGACTTATGAAATTTCTTCCAAAATACTAACTTCCACAATATGCGCTGAAACGCTCCCGGGTCATCCAAAACTCGCTCTAAACATACACCCAAGCCCGAAATCATCACACAAACCTGATGGAGCCTTCAAATCCTGATTCTGAGGTTTTTTACTCAAAAATCCAATCTTAGTCAATTCTTCCAACTTAAGGCTTCCGAAATGAGAGCTTTCTTTCCAGTCCGACTCCGAACTTCCCGACATTCAATTCCGACCGCGCCTACAAGTCATGATACCTGAAATAACGCTGCTCATGGCCCCTAACCGCCAAACAATGCGTTAGATCTCAAAACGATCGGTCGGGTCGTTACATTCTCTCCCACTTAAACATGTGTTCGTCCTCGAACGTGCTAAGAACTGCTCTGGAGTTGTCTGAAATCATTATTTAACACCTCGTGCACCTGCCCGTGATACCACCACTCAGTTAAGCACATTTCCTTGAATAAATATGAAGAATTCTCCCTATTTACTTAGCCAATTTTTCCTTAGAGCTCAATTCCAACATCCGAAAATCTCTGCCAGGCCTGCTTCCAATATACAAACACCGTATCAATCACTACACGATGTACCAGAATATGACTGCATTCCTTTGCTGGATTAGCACCATACACTGCATAATTCATCATCTAACCATAATGAAGTTTCCTGATCTTAATAGCCAATATTACACGAATCCGATGCTCCCAACGCACCTCATGACACATATATATAAGTCCTGCTATAACGCTTACGGTACCACCACAACGGAGAAGATGTGAAGAAATTCATAACCAACTGCAGAGTTAACAAATCATTGAATCTCTCCTCTTGACTAGAATAATCACCTTATTATAAACCAAATAATGGCATTTGTTCTTTAATATACTTCTCAGAATCTTATCGCGCTGACCCCTCATCCAATAATCTCGTCTCACCCAGTATAAACTGCTGAGACAACAAGTCACCCCAGACATGACCAACCGTCTCACATGATGCCACAATGCGCCAATAGGCCATAACTCGAACATGATACATAAAGAAATGACTCAGGAAGGGATTACTCGACTCACACAACTAATATGAACTTTCCTCATAAAATAGGAAGCAAAACACAAGAAAAATAAATATAGGGAACCCTACTCATCATCACACTGTTGCAACGTGCAACCTGATCCTAATAACATACCCGTGGCGGCGTGCCACACGATCCACACATAAAATTCACATAAGGAGATGCACACCGAGCTAAATTGCTCATTACCATAAAATATGGAATATCGGTCACAAGTACGCTAAGTGCATAAACCATCCTGGGGAGATTGATAGAGCCATATGCTACAAAACTCAAGCACAACTGAGGTGTGATATATATACTCTGAATCTCAAGAGTTATCCTGCTCACACATCATCATCACTACGCGGAATCTCAACACATAAGAAATTATCAAGCTGCCTTCACAACCCACACCGCACAACAGAATATTACTTGAAATGAACGAAGATGGAACAACATCTGTTGTTCTAATATCCCTCCAAGATAAGAGCCATACTGAAGCGAACACCTCTGACTCACATGGAACCCATAATCATATTTAAATCCATTCACAACCTTCGAGCCGATTCCGCTCGCACCGAACTAGGCTAATGGCCTTACCTGGGTCCATAATAACCCATTTTTCCTCATAAAATGCAAGAACAACCATCATAGACGGAGAAAAAACCCCTACATCCGCAACCAAATTAACCGAGCGCCCTCCAGGCATAAACTCTCAAATAAAAAATATTATACTTCTTTATACTTGGTCTGAATCTTCAATCAATTAAGTGATTACATGTCACACTCATACGATCTGCACGTGGTCATGCTCCCACGACCTTCCACACAAGGTAACAAGTCTGCACCTCCACACCACCGATCACACTAATGATGTAAAGCCAACTAAGAAATTTGCAACCAGAACACAAAGCCTCTTACACAACCACTGATCTCAGGTGATGCTGAAGACAACACCAGCTTACTCTAAACCTTCAAATCCCTTTCCTGCTCATCTGAGCTCGTGACATTCTAGTTAACTCCAAACTCCAACCTTGATCCTTACTTTCAATTCCATACTGCTTACTGCACCTAACATGAAAATATGAAATAGCACAAGAATTTCCTCATACCTCCTGGACCGCAATTAGGGTGAACATTTCATCATATAGAAATTTTTTACTTAACTCGCTTCACGAGAACAGTAACATCACACGAGGGGATCCCCATAATCACAAAAAGTGCAAATCCTCAAGTAACAGTCTATGTCACCATAATCCTTCCGGGTCGATCTACACATAACATGCCATAGTACTTGGATGCCTCCAAATAAAATCAATTACGGCGGCCATCGGGAACTCGCAAGCATCGTCACCATTCATATGCATAACTAATCACGCTGAAGGAGCTGATCACTGGAACCAATATGCAAATCCCACCATGGCTAACCATCTACCTTTTCCAAATTTCCATTACTCGCGTCATTCCCAAACCCCACTGCTGCAGGACATAACTGATTCACCCGTATACCTCCAACTGAAACTGATACGACACTTAGTCGTGCTCTCAACATATCAACAGCAGACTTCCCCCACTTTTCTCAAGCCATAGGTCAAGATGAACAATAACTCACAATGCCCATATGCTAACACCGCCACAATACCGCAGTGAGATTCAATTAAACCTTCCATAAGCTCATATAACGCGACCCATCTTATACCTTAATCTAATTCACACTCACATTCGAGTGATTTCATTCAACGAGACTACTTTGTCTCCAAGCCCATGAACTGTTTCATGCTTTCCTTGCATGCATATTCACATCTTCGGCCGGTAAACCCATTCCGATAACCCTTCTACAAATCCGAAGTCATTTTATCCTTTTTCCTCCAAATGCTACTATGCACGACGGAGATAACATAGAACACTCCACCCATATTCTCCTTCTCAAAATTCTATTGTGAAAGCTCGATTCTTAACCATACCGTGGGCTTGAAATCCTTAGACACCACATTCTAACCTTTGAATCTACTAGGACCGCTGTTGAGAGTCACCCATTCTGGCTTGGTCCCGAATATAATCAACTCCATGGCTTCATTGGCACCTGAAAACCCATCTTGAATAAGCACTCGACTAAATCACTTCGCTTGCAAATTACCTCTGTACTAAGCATAAATCCTAAATCTTTCCAAAGCCTAAACCTAATTCAACAAGGCCAATCTTTGCAAACATTTATCAAATCCTATTCTCAATTACTACTCATGTCTTATTCTTTAGCTGTAATCACCCACAGATATGCAGAAGATAACCCAACAGCGAAAATCCCCAACTAACACCTTCCAACGACATTGTACTGAACAATCTCTACGACATCAATACCCCATCCTACACCCGTTCTTATTTACCAGCTTTACCAGTCCGTCCGCTCCTCATAGACATATACTAAATTCGCGACAATATCTTCTAATTCATAGCTACGCTGCATCCTCCTTCATATCGAACAACTCCTCTCTGTTGCATCCAATCTTCCGCCGAAATAGCCAATATTTCAATTTAAGCCCGTGGATCAATCACCGTCCACTAAAATTCTCAAATCACTCAAAACTTCTCCTCAATATGTGCATCTATCTTACCACCAAACTCATATGCTACGCTGCCACTCTCCCACTTCAGTCTGTCACGACCCAAAATTGATAAGGTCGTGATGGCGCCGGACACCACTGTCAGGCAAGCCAATCATTAAATGGTTGATTTAAATTTCCTGTTTTAGCATTTTTGAAATCATTACCTTTCACTTAACACGTAACATCTAAATAAAATCCATTAAGTAGAAATAACATTCCAATTTTCCATTTTGATAAAATAAATCCCAAACACATCCCAGAACCCGGTGACACGAGTATATGAGGCAATTCTAAGAATGATACAAGTACTACAAAACTTGTCCGAAACACAAATTGGACAAGGAATAAAAACGAAAATACAATACATAGAGGAAGACTCTGCCGACCGGGGGTCGTCTCCCGATGATGCAGCCTGTCTAAGTCTCCAAGTCAGCCACTTTGCTATGAAGGTACCTGTGCAACAAAAGTGCGCAGCAAGTGTAGCATGAGTAGGAAAATAACGTGTACTCAGTAAGTATCCCGCCTAACCTCAGAGAGGTAATGACGAGAGGTCGACTTAGACACTTGTTGGAAGTCAATTAATATCAGGTATAGTAACGAAATGAATCAATACGAAACAAAGTAAAAGTATATATCAATCGGGTATAAATTACACGGTACGATCCCTTCCTTACAATTTATTCAGCTCTCAATTTGCAATTTACTTCTGTAACCAAAACATATACATAGATACGGCTTCACCAAAAAGTTATTATACTTCAATTTAGGGAAAACCCTTAGGTACACTGGCTTCTAGCCAAACATTACGCATGATTCAATGGAGATAGTAAGTACATAGGAAAGGAAGTGTCGAGGCGTACTGCCCGATCCAACATAAAAGTAAAATGTGCACTGTCGAAGGGTCGAACGGCGCGAACCATAGCTGTATCTTTCAATCTGTCGTGGCGTACAGCTCGCTCCTATGAAAATGTGGTATGTAAATCCTGCCGAGGCGAACGACCCAATCCCATAAGAGTGTGGTACATAAATCCTGCCAAGGCAAACGGCCTGATCCCATAATAGTGTGATACACAAATCCTGCCGAGGTGAACGGCCCGATCCCATAAGAGTGTGGTACATAAATCCTGCTGAGGAGAATGGCCTGATCCCATAAGAGTGTGGTACATAAATGCTGCCGAGGCGAACGACCTGATCCCATAAGAGTGTGGTAGGAGGATTTACCCAGCTCACGAATCATACATGCAAAGCGGTTACATATGAATTATAGATTTACCCCGCTCGCGAATCATACATGCGACTCGGGTACCTGCATATAAATAGGCCCATTTAGGTAGTATATCCGGAATTTATCAGGGAATATTTAGCCGAAGAAGGATACATTCTCTTTTTACATCACTAAGAAAATGAAGTTTAACCTACCTAAGTATTCATTCAATGATATTAGACAGTCCCGTTTTACCAACAAAGTTGCAAGTACAACAAGTAAATCATGCTAGTAGGTTCTACGCTACCTGGACATAAGCATAATAGTAGCTACGCACGGACTCCCGTCACCTCGTGCGTACGTAGCCCATGCAAATAATAGAATGTATTCATTTAGTTCACCTAAGGGGACAGTTCCCCCTCACAAAGTTAGAAGGGAGACTTACCTCGCTCCGAAATTCCATAACCGGCTTCCAAGCCCTTCCGACGGCTCCAATGGACGCACAATGCCCCAAAAACTATCCAAATAACTACAAACCAATGAAAATATACTCTAATATTTTCAACAATTCAAATTATATAAACGCCTAACTCCGCTCAAGGAATTGACCAAAATGCCCTCCGGCCCACGTGCCCGGATTCTGAAATATCTCGAAGATAAACTCTACCCATAGCTTTACTAGTTCAAATATACAATTTACTCAAATATTCATGCTCAATTCGTGGTAAAAATCCAAATTACCAAATTTCTAGGTTTTTCTTCAAAATTCCATATTTTGCACAAATTCCCATACTAAAATCTGTACCTAGACCATGCATTTAAATTAAAAAGAATTGGGATAACTTACCTTGTGATCCTTGATGAAAATCTCTCCTTGAAGCTCTCCACAATCGCCCATACCAAATGAAAATAGGAGGAGAATTGTCAAAATTCCCGTTTTAAAACATTTTGCCCAGGCCTCATTTCCGCACCTACGATCCAACCTTCGCACATGCGCTCCCGCAGGTGTGCCCAAACTCCCGCACCTGCGGCTTCCCCAGCTCCAGCCAAAACTCGCACCTGCGGCTAAAGCCTCGCAGGTGCAGTCACACCAGATGACAGCAATCTCAGCACTTCCTCAAACTCAAAACTTGATCTGTTAACCACCCGGAATCCACCCCCAGGCCCCCGGGACCCTGTCCAATTACACTAACTTGTTCCAAAACATAATGCGGACTTGCTCGAGGCCTCAAATCACATCAAATAACATCCAAAACAACGAATCGCACTAAAATTCAAACTTTATGAACTTGAAATTTCAAGCTTCCACCTCTGATGCCGAAACTCGTTAAATCGACATAACAACAATGTCTCCTAGCTGCAAAAGAATGGCTCCCAACTGAAAATTTCTCTCGATCACTCTCTAACAGAAAACACACCGAAGCTAGACAGATTGGAAAAGCCCCTTTATAATTAAAAGGACTAATCTCTGTAAATATCTATCTATATATATTCCCCGGATTGACTCCAAAATTTGCACACAAGTCATATTCGACATTACAGACCTGCTCCAACTTCCGTAATTGCATTCCGACCCCGCTATCAAAATTTCCACTTCCGGTCCGATTTCTCAAAAACCTTCAAATTTCTATCTTTAGCCAAATGACTTCAAAATGACCTACGGACATCCGAATTCACTTCCGATCGTGCTCCCAACTCCAGAATCACCATACGAAGCTATTCCCAGGCTCGGAATCCCAAACAGACATCAATATCATTGAAATGTGCTTCAAGCCAAACTTAGGAAATTTCTTCAATATTGCTGACTTCCACAATATACAACGAAACGCTCCCGGGTTATCCAAAGACCGATGCGGACATACGCCCAAGTCCGAAATCATCATACGAACCTGCAGGAACCTTCAAATCCTGATTCGGAGGTCATTTACTCAGAATTCAAATCTTAGTCAATTTTTTCAACTTAAGGCTTCTGAAATGAGAATGTTTCCTTCCAATTTGACTCCGAACTTCCCGAAATTAAATTCCGACCACACCAACAAGTCATAACACCTGAAACGGAGCTACTCATGACCTCAAACCATTGAACGACGCGCTAGAGATCAAAATGACCGGTCGGGTCATTATATTCTCCCCACTTGAACAGATGTTCGTCCTCGAACGTGCCAAGAACTGCTCTGCAGTTATCTAAATTCACTGTTTAACACTTCGCGTACCTGCCCGTGCTACCACAACCCAGCTAAGTACATTAGTCTTGATCAAATCTGAAGATTTCTTCTTTTATCCATATAATAGGCTCAGAATCCAGTTCCAACACCTAAAATTTCTCTGTCAGGCCTAGTTCCAATATATAAACACCGTATCAACTACCACACGATAAACCAAAACACGGCTGCATACCTTTGCTGAATTAGCACCATGCATCGTATAGTTCATCATCTGACCACAATGACACTCCCTGAACCTTAATAGCCAAAATTCCACGAATCTGATACTCCCAATGCACCTTATGATACATATATACATCCAGCTATAATGCTAGCGATACCACCACAATGGAGGAGATGTGTAGAAGTTCTAACCAATTGCATAGTTAAGCAAACATTGAATCCTTCCTCTTGACTAGGACCATCATCTTATTACAAACCAATAATGTATTTCACATAATCTTATCGCACTTGATCCCTGATCCAATAATATCGTCTCACCCAGTATGAATTGTACAAACAACCAATCACCCCATACATGACCAACAGTCTCACACGATGCCACAATGCGCCAATAGGCCACAATTCGAACATGATACCTAAGGAAATGACTCAGGAAGGGACTACTCGACTCATGCAACCTATAGGAACTTTCCTCATAGAATAGGAAGTAAAACACAAGAAAAATAAATACGGGAACCTTACTCATCATCACACTGTTGCGGCGTTCAACCCGATCCAAATAACATACCCGTGGCGGCATGCCACCCGATCCCATCATAAAATTCACATAAGGAAATATACACAGAGTTGAATTGCTCATTGTTACAATTTACTGAATACCTGTCACAAGCACGCTACGTGCATAATACCATTATAGGGAGACTGATAGAGCCATAGTCTACAAAACTCGAGCACAACTGAGGTGCGATATAAAATCTGAATCTCAAGAGCCATCCCGCTCACATAACCTCGTCACTACGCGGAATCTCAACGCATAAGAATTTATCAAGATGATTCAAAACTCACATGGCACGATCATAATATCACATGAATCTGATGAAGACGGAACAACATTTGATATTTCAACACCCCTCCTTGAGAAGCACTATACTGAAATGAACACATCTAACTCACATGAAGCCCATAATCTTGTTTTAATCTATTCAAACACTCCAAGTCGATTCTGCTTGCACTGAACTAGGCTAATAGATTTACCTAGGTCCATAGTAACCCACTTCCTCTCATAACACGCAAGAACAACCATCATAGCCGGGACGAACACCCCACAATCCACAACCAACTGAATCGAACGCCTTCCAGGCAAAAATTCCCAAATAAGCAATATTGCACCCCCTTATACTTGGTCTAAATCTTCAATCAATCAGGTGACTACCTATCACACTTATACCATCTTCCCGTGGTCATGCTCCCACTACCTTTCACGAGGTAACAAGTCTACACCTCTATACCATCGACCACACTAATGCTGCAAAACACATCAAGAACCCATGACCAGGGTACAAGGCCTCTTTCACTGAATATCTATCTCAGGTGGCACTGAAGATAACATCAGCTTACTCTGAACTTCCAATTCACTTTTTCTTGCTCATCCGAGCTCAAGACATCCTTGTCAACACCGAACAGCAACCCTGGTCCTTACCTCAAGCTCCACACTGACTACTGCACCCCTCCGGCTCCACACTGACTACTACACCTAACATGCCAATATGAAATAGCGAAAGAATTCCATCATAACTCTTGAACCATTATTAGGGTGGACATTTCATCACGTAAAAAACACTTCTTACTCACCTAAATTCAAGAGAACCATAACAACACACAAGTGAATCCTCACAATCACCCAACATGAAAATCCTTAAGTAGTGGTCTGAACCATCATAAACCTTCCTGGATCCGCCTACACCTGAACGACCATAGCACTTGAATGCTTCCAAATGGAATCTATTACAACGACTGACAAGCCCCACACACATTTGCACAAACCATACACATAACTCAATCACCCCGAAGGAACTGATCACTGCCGTGAGTCCGCCATTTCAACCATGGCTAACCACTCTATCTTATTTTAATCATCTTCAATTGCCTCAGGAATAATAGTAACTTCCCTCAACTAACAGCAAACTCAACCCTCACTCATCCTGAGCGACCTTGATTTACGAGACCATGCTGCCTAAATCCCACAACCCCTCTCATACCCTCTTGATAATATTTCCACAACCCGGAGTTTATTTCTCTCACTCCTCCAATACTATCATGCACGCTGAAATAACATAGAACGCTCCAACCATTTCATCCTCTCCGAAATTACACTGCAGAAGCTCAATGAACTACGTGACTGAGTCACTACCCTTACAACTCGGCTATGCATTAAGCATAAATTCTGCATCTTCCAAAGCCTAACCCTGGTCTAATAGGGCCAACTTTTGCACACATTCCTTAAATCCCACGCACAATCACCATTTTACTCCTTTCCCTTAGCTGCACTAACTTGCCAATACGCCGACAATTCGCAACCCCATGAGAAGACAATCCTACAACCCAACTGCAGGCGGTGGGACTCCCCCACTTAGCCTGAAGCTACTCCTTGCACCACTCTTGATCCTGCTGAGATCCTTTCTCATTTGCTAACATGATCTTGCTCGACCAATCCGCCCAATTCTTCTGAAACCTCCTGTCAGCATTCCCTAAATACTCAGATTTTATAGCATCATCCGCCCATTCTGCCTCCTACCGAATAGCCACTAGAACCCCTCACAGAAACTTTTCAACCACACGACCGCTAAACTACTCACAGAATATAACCCACCTATGTAAATCACCAACTAACACCTTCCAACGACGTTGTACTGCACCGTCTCTACGACATCAATACCCCATCCCAGGCATGTTCTCATTCACCAACCTTACCAGTCCGTCTGCTCTTTATGGACATCTACTAAATGCGCTGCAATATCCTCTAATTCACCACTATGTTGCCGCTCTCCCACTTTGGTTAAACCCATTCCTTTAAGCAATACCTGACCTCATTTCCTTACGCCTGGCCTTTTAGAAATTTATCCGCCGCTTGACACTTCTCACATGTCTTCCTTCATCGTATGCTGCCCAAATGCTGCCTTAATTCAATATCATTCTCTGCAGATCTTAAACCAGTAGATCACCACGACTTCAAACTCTCCGAAGATCATCTTTCTCGAGCTGCCTTCATATCAATACTCATCCAGTATTGAACCACCATACCTCACGGTCTCTGACAGCCGCTTCTTCAATACTTCTTCACAATGCTCTAACCCCATGCAACCGAAGAAACAATGGCACTGACGACTTAACACATCATAGGTGAATACTCCACCTTACTTGAAAACACCAAGTCTTACTACTTTATCAATCCAAAACCTGACCATTTATAATCCAAATGCCCTTCCTCTACCGGAACTAAAATACTGAAATCTCGAAATCACACTCTGAGAAGACCCCCCNATAACCTCAAAGTTTCTCAGAATCATAGCTACTAGCTGAAACAACATAATATTCTTTTGCAGGGCAACAACAACATCCCCAACCCACTACACATGGAAAACATCTCGAACCATATCCTTAGCACCATTTAAATCCTTCAAATCCACAATTCATAGCAAGCGCTTCACGACGCGTAAGATTGAATAAGAAGAAACATAGGCATAAGCCTTAAAGGAATCAAATCGCACGATGAGGAATAAAGATGGGAACTACTCCTAACATCCCTTAGCCTCTCGAAGATAAGTACAGACATCTCCGTACCGATCCGCAAGATCCTACTAGACTTGCTCATGACTCGTGAAACCTAAGGGAACCTAGAGCTCTGATACCATGTTGTCACGACCCAAAGTCCATAAGGTCTTGATGGCGCAGGACACCACTGTCAGGCAAGCCAATCATTAAATGGTTGAGTTAAATTTCCTGTTTTAGCATTTTTTTTTAAATCATTACCTTTCACTTAACACGTAATATCTAAATAAAATCCATTAAGTAGAAATAACAGTCCAATATTCCATTTTGATTAAATACATCCCAAACACTTCCCAGAACCCGGTGACACAAGTACATGAGCCATTTCTAAGAATTTTACAAGTACTACAAAACTTGTCCGAAATACAAAATTTGACAAGGAATAAAAACAAAAATACAATACATAGAGGAAGACTCTGCCGACTGCGGGTCGCCTCCGGATGATGCAGCCCGTCTAAGTCTCCAAGTCAGCCACTTTGCTATGAAGGTACATGTGCAACAAAAATGCGCAGCAAGTGTAGCATTAGTACGAAAAAAATGTGTACTCAGTAAGTATCCTACCTAACCTCAGAGAGGTAGTGACGAGAGGTCGACTTAGACACTTGCTAGAAGTCAATTAATATCAGGTATAGTAACGAAATGAATCAATACGAAACAAAGTAAAAGTATATATCAATCGGGTATAAATTACACGGTATGATCCCTTCCTTACAATTTATTCATCTCTCAATTTGCAATTTACTTTCGTAACCAAAACATATACATAGATACGGCTTCACCAAAAGGTTATTATACTTCAATTGAAGGAAAACCCTTAGGTCCGCTGGATTCTATCCAAACATTACTCACGATTCAATGGGGATAGTAAGTACATAGGAAAGGAAATGCCGAGGCGTACGACCTGATCCAACATAAAAGTAAATTGTGCACTACCGAAGGGTCGAACATCGCGAACCATAGATGTATCTTTCAATTCGCCGTGGCGTACGGACCTCTACCATGAAAGTGTGGTACATAAATCCTACCAAGGCGAACGGCCCGATCCCATAAGAGTGTGGTACATAAATCCTGCCAAGGCGAACGACCCAATCCCATAAGAGTGTGGTACATAAATCATGCTGAGGCGAACGGCCCGATCCCATAAGAGTGTGGTAGGAGGATTTACCCTGCTCGCGAATCAGACATCCGAAGCGGTTACATATGAATTATAGAGTTACCCCACTCGCGAGTCATACCTGCGACTCGGGTACCCGCATATAAATAGGCCTATTCAGGTAGTATATCCGGAATTTATCAAGGAATATTTAGCCGAAGAAGGATACATTCTATTTTTACATGATTAAGAAAATGAAGTTTAATCTACCTAAGTATTCATTTACTAATTCAATGAGATTAGACAGTCCCATTTTACCAACAAAGTTGCAAATACACCAAGTAAAGCATGCTAGTGGGTCCTAGGCTACCCGGACATAAGCATAATAGTAGGTACGCACGAACTCCCGTCACCTCTTGCATACGTATCCCCCGCAAATACTAGCATGTATTCATTTAGTTAACCTAAGGGGACAGTTCCCCCTCACAAAGTTAGAAGGGAGACTTACCTCGCTCCGAAATTCCATAACCGGCTTCCAAGCCCTACCGACGACTCCAATGGACGCACAACGCCCCAAAACTATCCAAATAACGACAAACCAATGAAAATATACTCTAATATTTTCAACAATTCAAATTATATAAACGCCTAACTCCGCTCAAGGAATTGACCAAAATGCCCTCGGGCCCACGTGCCCGGATTCCGAAATTTCTCGAAGATAAACTCTACCCATAGCTTTACTAGTTCAAATATACAATTTACTCAAATATTCATGCTAAATTCGTGGTAAAAATCCAAATTACCAAATTTTTAGGTTTTTCTTCAAAATTCCATATTTTCCATAAATTCCCATACTCAAATATGTACCTAGACCATGCATTTAACTTAAAAAGAGTTGGGATAACTTACCTTGTGATCCTTGATGAAAATCCCTCCTTGAAGCTCTCCACAATCGCCCATACCAAATGAAAATAGGAGGAGAATTGTCAAAATTCTCGTTTTAATACATATGCCCAGGCCTCATTTCCGCACCTGCGATCCAACCTTCGCACCTGCGCTCCCACAGGTGCGCCCAAACTCCCGCACCTACGGCTTCCTCAGCTCCAGCCAAAACTCGCACCTGCGGCGCCAAAGACGCACCTGCGGCCAAAGCCTCACAGGTGCGGTACCACCACATGACAGCAATCTCAGGACTTCTTCAAACTCCAAACTTGATCCGTTAACCACCCGGAATCCACCCGAGGCCCCCGGGACCCCGTCCAATTACACCAACCTGTTCCAAAACATAATGCGGACTTGCTCGAGGCCTCAAATCACATTAAATAACATCCAAAACAATGAATCGCACTAAAATTCAAACTTTAAGAACTTGAAATTTCAAGCTTCACCTCCGATGTCGAAACCCGTCAAATCACCTCCGATTGACCCCAAACTTTGCACACAAGTCATATTCGACACTATGGACCTGCTCCAACTTCGGGAATCGCATTCCGACCCCGCTATCAAAATTTTCACTTCCGGTCGGATTTCTCAAAAACCTTCAAATTTATATCTTTAGCCAAATGACTTCAAAATGACCTACGAACATCTGAATTCACTTCCGATCGCGCTCCCAACTCCAGAATCACCATACGAAGCAATTCCTAGGCTCGGAATCCCAAAGAGACATCAATATCACTGAAATGCGCTTCAATCAAACTTAGGAAATTTCTTCAATATTGTTGACTTCCACAATATACACCAAAACGCTCCTGGGTTATCCAAAGCCTGATCCGGACATACGCCCATGTACGAAATCATCATACGAACCTGCAGAAACCTTCAAATCCTGATTCGGAGGTCATTTACTCAAAATTCCAGTCCTTGTCAATTTTTCCAACTTAAGCTTCTGAAATGAGAATTTTTCCTTCCAATTTGACTCTGAATTTACCGAAATTAAATTCCGACCAAACCTACAAGTCATAACACCTGAAACGGAGCTGCTCATGACCTCAAACCGCTGCACGATACGCTAGAGCTCAAAACGACCGCTCGGATCGTTACACAGTCAAACTCACTCATTTAAGCAACCACTCGACTTCCGCTTCTTACACCTAGCCTTCTAGAAATTTAACCATTGCCTGACACTTCCCACCTGTCTTTCCTCATCGTATGTTGCCCAATTGTTGCCTCAAATAAATATCATTTTCTGAAGCACTTAAACCAGCAGACCACCACAACCTAAAAACTCTCCGAAGATCATCTTTCTCGAGCCGCCTACATTAGAAATACTTATTCAATCATGAACCACTGTACAACACGATCTCTGACAACCGCTTCTTAAATATTACTTCACATTACTCTGACCCAATGAAACCGAAGAAACAATAGCACCGACGAACTTAACACATCATATTCGATCAAAGACAACGATGCCACATCACAAATAAAGATTCTACCTCACTTGAAAACACCCAGTCTCATTACTCTATCAAACCGAACCTGGTCATTTATAGTCCAATTGTCTTTCCTTCGCCGGAAATAAAATACTGAAATCTCGGAATCATGCTCCGAGTATAACTCCTATCAAGTCATTCACTTCCCCGACATATGGGCATGCATCCTATCATCATATCAATATCGTGCGATAACCAATCATAAGCATCATGACAACCTGAGCATAGCCTCAAAGCTCTGATAAATATAACTACCGGGCCGAAATAACATAATATCCTTCCGCGAAGCAACGACAATAGCCCCAACCAACTGTGCATGGAAAAGCATCATGCACCATATCTGTAATACCATCAAGGTTCCTCAAATTTCCAATTCATAGCAAGCGCTTCGCGACGCGTAAGATTGAGTAAGAAGAAATGTAGGCATTAGCCTCAAAGGAATCAAATCACACGATGAGGAATCAAGAAGAGAAGTTCTCCTAACAGCCCTGTAACCTCTCAAAGATAAGTACAAACGTCTTCGTACCGATCCGCAAGACTCTACTAGACTTCCTCATGACTTGTGAGACCTAAGGGAACCTAGTTCTCTGATACCACATTGTCACGACCCAAAATCCGCTAAGGTCGTGATGGCGTCGGACACCATTGTCAGGCAAGCCAACATTCAATAGATGATTAAAATTCTTGTTTAAGTATTTTGAAATCGTTACTTTTCATTTCATTATATGAATATCAATAAAATTTACTAAGTAAATAAAGATGTTTTAACAATTCATTTAACAAATACATCCCAAAGTCATCCCTGAACCCGGTGTCACAAGTGCATGAGCAATTTCTAAGAAAAGACCAAATGAAATACAATATTCATCTGCGATACAAATGGGATGGTAAAGAATGTACAACTCAATACTCTGAAGGAGACTCTGCTGGTTGCGGGTCGTCTCAATAGGTGCAGCTCATCTAAGTCCCCATATCAACCATGCCACGGCGCCAAGCGGGGCCACTAGATATACATGTACCTGTGCAAAAAAAATACACAGCAAGTGTAATATGAGTACGAAAACAACCTGTACCCAGTAAGTATCCCACCTAACCTTGAAGAGGTAGTGACGAGAGATCGAATTTGACACTTGCTAGAGGTCGATTTAATAAAATCAAGGGTGACACTAAGCATGGATATCATAGGTAATTAACAAATAGTGATAGGAAATAACAACTTCTTCCATATTTACAAACTTTAAATCTACGTCATTTCAGTTGACAACTTATAATTCAAGGCTAGTAAACAGTTAAAAATCTAAGAAAGTGCTCAGTAAATATCATGCGCAAGAAATGTCGAGGGTCGAACGGCTCGAACCATAGATTCATCTATTATCCCGCTCGCGAATCGGTCAAGCGACGCGGTCATACAGTGGTGAAGCCACATAATGTTAAGGGTGGTCAACTGACCACCCTTCGTCGAAAAATTGCACTGTGTATGAGGGTAAAATATTACGTTTTAGAGGTATATAGCACATATTGAACACCCTTTGTCGGAAAAAAATTTTACTTCTTCTAAATTTGAACACCCTTGAAAAATTTCTAGCTTCTCCAATGCGGTCATATATAAATAATAGAGTTACCCTGCTCGCGAATCATACATTTGACTCAGGTACTCGTAGATACATACATTCACACAATAAATTCACATTTTATCAGGAAAACAATTACCCAAGGAAGTGATAAAACTTTCTTTTAAGGGACGCGAAAATAATATTTAAATATTTTCCCAAAATTCATTTACCAAGCTCGATAAGGTTTAATCATTTCCAAATTCATCAATAAAGTTACAAGTATGGCAAATAAAACATGTTTTTGGGTCCTAGACTACCCGGAGATAAGCATAATAGTAGCTACGCACGGACTCACGTCACCTCGTGCGTACGTAGCCCCCACAAATAGTAGCACGTATTTAATTATTTCACCAATGGGGACAATTCCCTCTTACAATGTTAGAAAGGAGACTTACCTCGCTCCGAAGATTCATAACCGGCTTCCAAGCCCTTCTGATGACTTAAATCGATGCAAAACGCTCCGAAACTAGAAAATAATTATGCAACCCATTAATATATACCCAATTACTCATTATAAGCTGATTTATCAAAACTCCTAACCCCGAACGAAAAGTCGATAGAATCACCCTCAGGCCCACATGCCCTGATTCCGAAATTTTTTGAAGATAAAGATTACCCATAACTTTGCGAACTCAAATATATAATTCTCTTTCAATTTCATGCCCAAATTCTCAGTCAAAATCCAAAAATACAAGTTCTAGGTCTTCCCACCAAAACCCCAAATTTCTATAAAATAAATTTCTAATTCATGCATAATCCAAGTATTTAACTCAAGATGGGAATAAATCACTTACCTTATGGAAGATGCTGAAAATACCACTCCAAAATTTGCTCCAAAATCGCCTTCCATAGAATAAATGAAGTGCAAATAAGCGAAGACCTCAGTTTTAAAATACATACTGCCCAGACCCTACCTCCGCATCTGCGGCCTCCAGCCTCGCACCTGCGTGCCCACAGGTGCGCCCAAGCACCCGCACCTGCGGTTTCCTCCTTCCCAGCCAGGATCCGCACCTGCGCTTCCTCTTCTGCATCTGCGCCTTCGCAGGTGCGAAAATAACCTCACACATGTGCCCCCATCCAAGCCAGACAAAATCTGCATCTGCATCTGCAACACCAAAGCCGCACATGCGACCCTAATTGCGCAGGTGCGATAGCACCAGACACCAGATGCTTCATCCCTTCCTCAACTCCAAATTCGATCCGTTAACCACCCGGAATCCACCCGGGACCCCGTCAAATCATACCAACCTATTCTAAAACATAATGCGGACCTGCTCGAGGCCTCAAATGACATCAACTTACATCTAAATAGTGGATCGCAACTCAATTCAATCTTTATGAACTTGAAATTTCCAACTTCTACATTAGATGCTGAAACCTATCAAATCACGTCCGATTGACCCCAAATTTTGCAACAAGTCACATTCAACATTACGGACTTGTTCCAACTTTCGGAATCGGAATCCGACCCCGATATCAAAATTTCCACTTCCGGTTGGACTTCTTAAAAACCTTCAAATTTCTAACTTTAGCCAAATGACTCCAAAATGACCTACGGACCTCCGAATTCACTTCCGATCGCGCTCCTAACACTAGAATCACCATACGGAGCTATTCCCAGACCCAGAATCCCAAACGGAAATCAATAACACTGGAATGCACTTCAACCCAGGCTTATGAAATTTCTTCCAAAATACTAACTTTCGCAATATGCGCCGAAACGCTCCTGGGTCATCCAAAACTCGCTCTAAACATACGCCCAAGTCCGAAATCAGCATATGAACCTGCTGGAACCTTCAAATCCTAATTTTGAGGTCGTTTACTCAAAACTCCAATCTTAGTCAATTCTTCCAACTTAAGGCTTCCGAAATGAGAGCTTTCTTTCCAATCCGACTCCGAACTTCCTGAAATTCAATTCCGACCATGCCTAGAAGTCATGATACTTGAAATAACGCTGCTCAAAATCCTAATGGGTAATTCCCCCACACAAGGTTAGGCAAGATACTTACCTCGAAGACGACAACCCGGTACTCTAGAATGGACTTCTCGGGAAAAAAGACCTACGGACGGCTCAAAATCAACTAAAACAACTTTAAAATACACGCAAAACTTGTAAGGAACTATTCCAGATAATAAAGTCTACATCTTTAACAAATTCTAAAAATAGGTCCAAAAGTTGACCCCTGGGCCCGCACCTCGGAACCTGATAAATTTTACAAAAATTTGATTACCCATTCCAATACGAGCTCAACCATATAAAATTTATCAAATTCCGATACCATTTGGTCCCTCAAATCACGATTTTTCATTTTAGGAATTTTTCTTCAAAACCAACATTTTCCTCAACTCAAAACACAAATTAAATGATAAAAACAATGACTACTTCATGGAATATATTTAATTCTAGTTGAAGAACACTTATCCAATCAAATTTTGCGAAAAACCCATCAAATATCGCCAAGAACCGAGCTCTAGAGGTCAAAATGTGATAAAAATGGCTCAACCCTCGAATTTGGAATATAATCTGTCTGCCCAGACTCTTAAGCATCGAGATCGCGGAAAACCACTTGCGATCGCGAAGAAGGAAAAGGAAGGGTGCCCAGAAATGCACTACGTGATCACGAACTTATGCATGCGATCATAGAAGAAGAAGGGAAGGGCCTACGCGATCGCGAATGCGAAGAAGAAAAAGGAAGGCAGCCCAGTCTGGCCAGGTTGCTCATCGCGAACGTGACAATGAGCACGCGATCGCGGAGGTCGAAGATGCAAGGCTACACGATCGTGTCGCGAAGAAGAAAATTGAGGTAGTCTACAACAGCACATCATGAATGCGTGAGGCTATTCGCGATCGCGAAGGAGAACACCAGCAGCAGAAAACAGCAGTTCAAAAAAATAGGAGGAATTGACCCGTAACCCTCACGGAACATACCCGAGGCCCCCTGGGACCCCGTCTAAATACACAAACAAGTCATATAACCTAATAAGGATTTGCTCGAAGTTTCAAATCACATAAAACAACACCAAAACGACGAATGAAACCAAAAATCAAACTTATGAATTTTCAAATCTTTAAATATCAAAACTCGAGCCGAAACCTATAGATTCAACCCGGAATGATGACAAATTTTGCAGACAAGTCATAAATGACACAACGAACCTAAAACCACTTTTGAAATTCCATTCCGAGCCCGATATCAAAATTTCACCTATCGGCCGAAATCACCGAAATTCTAACTTTCACTGAATTACCTCAAATGACTCTACGGACCTCCAAAACCAATTTCGGACGCGCGCCTGAGTCCAAAATCATCATACGAAGTTGTTGGCATCACCCAAAATTCATTCCGAGGCCTTTACTCAAAATTCATACCTCCGGTCAACTTCCATCACTTAAGCTTCAAAAATTAAAATTTTCCTTCCAATTCGACTCCGGATTATCCTGTAACTGAATCCAACCACGCACGTAGGTCGATATACACACTGTGAATCTATTCAAGACATTACTCCACCAAACGGAGCTTAAATTCTCAAAATGACCAGTCGGGTCGTTACACCCAATTGATTGGATCATCAAGAGGAGTTCAAAACTTAAATTTGAAGTGATTTGGAGTAGTTTTAAGCTAGATTTGAGTTAAATTTCAGAAGATCTCCGGGAAAGAAGAAGAACATATGAAGTTCCATTGATAGGATTCATCTGTATAATAATGTATAAAATTGTATAAATAGTATATAATAGTGTATAAACAACTCGCACACACAATAGTACTTTATTTACCTCTATTTGGTAAATTACGCACATATTCTTATTTTTCTACATGTATAAACATAGGTATCACGAATATTTTTTTACAGTGCTTATATATCTTTATACACTTTTATACAATTATATACATAATGTACCTCTTTGTATAAAAATATATAATGTCGTATAAAAGTATATAACCATCTCTGACGAACTTCTTATACGATTTCACTTCCAATTCTTGTTCAAAACTAGTCCAAAACTACATCAAATGACTTCAAACTTTGTATAAAATCTACATAGACTATTTCTAATAAGTTCAAACAATACCCACTCCAAATTTCTCGCAAAATCATATTTAAAATTTAACAAGATTAGCATTGAAGAAGAGGAGATTTTAGGTTTCTCGCGTCTGTTTTAGCATTTTTGTAGATGGGATAGGTATGTATAAACTTGAGGAAAAAAGGAGAATGGAAACTCAAGGATCTTTCAAGCCAGAAGATCTGGAGAATCAAAAAAAAAGAAAAAAAGATTCGGATATGAGTTTATTGATATTTGGCTACACATTTGCAAACTCGTAACTCGGCTAAAATACTGCAAGGTCACCTTATGGAGTGATCTATTATGTAATTCTTCCAATATTTAATGTGGTTCGGTAAATTGAACTACGTCCACGGTGGAGATGAGAAATTCACTATATAAAAAGAGAGTACAAAATATCGAGAAAACAACCTCACGAAGAGGTAAACATAAGTGGCACTCTAACACTTGTCCCGTAAAGTTCTCCCACTAAACACGACTCGCAAACCCCATATGGCTACATTTTTTTAGAGTGGGGTTTGAGAGTCGTGTTTAGTGGGAGAATTTTACTCTCAGCGTCTATCAGAAACAGACTCTGGGGAGAATGGAGTGTACATAGACCTTACCCCTATATTATGTTAGAATCTATCTCTGATAGACGCTCCACTCAAAAAAAGAGTTTTCAAAACAGACTTGACAAAAAAAAAGCTATGATAAAATTACTAACGGCTTGTTTGGATGGTTGTTACGTATCATTTTATAATTGTATCGTACTGTATTGTATTGTACTGTATCGTTTGATAAATAAAATGTTTTGATAGATTGTGTTGTTTGCCATCGTTTTAAAAAATCATGCACCAGCAATATTAAATAAACTTGCAATATTATGCAGAAAAATTATGATACAGGGTAAAATTATTATATAAAAAGGTAGAATAAATGATAATATAAAATTATTTAATAATAATGTTGGGTGAGATTGAGAGAAAAAGACAAGGTAACGACGCGACCACACCAAATCGGTCGTTACATAAAGTGGCACATTTCGTCGTTATGTAACGACAGATTTAACGATACGATACAATAAAATTTAAGTAACAATCAAAACAAACATCATAGTTAAAGTAACAATACGATATGAACAATGGGTAATAACCATCCAAACAAGTTGTAACTGTGGGGAACTAAATTTCCTTTAGAATGTTAATGTTAAACATATGGTAATCCGAGATTCACTAGTCTAACATAATTAATTCGGATTTGCGCAGGATAGATTCATTATGGAGGTAAACCATTTGTACCAAGAAATTCTTCATTCACAGGCTCAAATCCGCTACCTATGTTAAAGATCGAAGGATCTCAACCATCCAACTGCACCCCTTACTGGTATATAATATTGTCTTTGAATTGCTTAATGGTACACATAAAAATAACGGGATAATATTGTTTGATATTGACTTAATTCTAGAGTTAAATAAACTAAATTTGGTGTATTCATTTGTTATTATTAATAATTTTTATACTCGTATCTTTTATGGACCAAATTTTATAATATGGAAGAAAAATATTTCCTTTCCATAAATAATTATGGACCAAATTTTATAATATCTCTTAAAACCTAGTTTATAATACTTGATCTCCCAGTTAAAAATTATTTCTGTATTATAGAGATATCAAAATCTAGTTGCATAGATTCTTAATTTGCACGTTCTGTTTTAGTGTTATTTACCAATTACCATGTCCCTTGCTACCAATGAATAGTGCTTAAATCCATTGCTTGTGAATGAGAAGCAAAAGACATTTTTACACTACCAGAAAATCTAGTTCATGTCTAGCAATTTTTACCGCCCTAATTAACCTAAGGGGTAAGAATTTTTACACTACCAGAAAAGTAAACTTAATGGTGTAAAAAAATTATTTACTTATTAGTGTACAAAACTTAAACTAGAATTATGGGCAATTTCATTAATTTACTAAGGAGCAAAATTGTGTTGAATATTATTTTGTAGTTACAACGACAGGAAATACGAATGAAGCACTTGAGATGCTGAGAAAGAACAAAGAAAGCTTCGATATTGTCATAACTGATGTTGTTAGAGATGACACAGATGGTTTCAAGCTTTTGGAAGCTACTGGCCTTGAGATGGATATTCCAGTAATAAGTCAGTGTTCAAAAAAAAAAAAAGAGAAGATCCCTTTTTCATTTTTTTTTTCTTTTTACTTCTTTATTATGAATTCGGAATCTTAAACCCGGTTTCGTTTAAGAATGTGGTGGATTGGATACGATATGTTTACCTTTAAAAAGAAGTTTCGGATTTAATCTTTGAATATGGAGAAACCCTACAAGCAGAGGCGGACCTAGGGTGTGAAGGTGGAGGAACACATGAGGGAACTGTCAACTAGTATCTCCATCGGGCTTTTGATCTTAAGGTTTCCAAGCAAAAAATATATGACTGTTTTTCAACATATATACACTTATATATTCAAAGTTTTTGGGGCATTTGCATCTATATTCGCTTTTTGTGTCACGTTTTAACTTGTGCCCGCTTTGCAAAAAAAATTGTAAGTATACCCGTTTTTTCGCATAACTTCAGCATAGGGGGCTGAAGTAGCAAATGCGATCACGCAAAACTTCAGCATTCTCGTAGACGGGCCTGAAGTAGGAAGTGTGTTGAACCAAGTGTGCTGAAGTTTTTGTTTGTAATTGATGAACTTAAGCATAGTAGCTGAAGTTTTGTTCTCTATTTGCTGAAGTTTTTGTTTAACTTGTGCACGTCTTAACGCAAAGCTTTTATTTGTAATTGCTGAAGTTTTTGTTTTTGTAACTGGCGAACATCAACTCTAGAGCTGAAGTTTTTATTTTGTAACTGACGAGCTGAAGTTTTTTATTTTTGTAACTGGCAAACTTCAGCGAAGTAGCTAGTTTTGTTCTCTATTTGCTGAAGTTTTTGTTTAACTTGTGCACGTCTTAACGCAAAGTTTTTGTTTGTAATTGCTGAAGTTTTTATTTTGTAACTGGCAAACTTCGTGAATCTACTTTAGTGGTGCTAGTGAGTATCGGATACTAAATGGTTATACAAGAAAAAAAACCTCTTACTAGGAGTTTTTTCAATCCCAGGCCGTAAAATCAAAACTTCTCGTTAAGGGTGGAAAGATTACAATCCATTCCACTACATTGCTCAGTGGTTACGATTTGTTTAATTTTTCTTTGTTACCCAATTATAATTGTATTAAAATAAATTTCGGTGACATCTGCAAATGGTGATTCAAGAACAATTGTGGAGGGAATTAAGAATGGAGCTCGTGATTACTTGGTGGAGCCTGTAAAAATGGAGGATATTCAGCATGTTACTAGTAAAACTATAGAAGAAAATCAGAGTCCCAGATCAGGCAATGATACAAATGAATTGGTACAAGAATCAAGCACATTCCCTCTCAAACGAAAAAGCAAAAATAGCTTAGAATATCAAGAAGAAGAAACAAACACTGAATCTAGTGGAGAAGAATCGTGTCCACCTCGAAAGAAAAATAGAATGCGTTGGAGTAAAGAATTTCACCAGAAATTCTTTGATGCTTATTATCAACTTGAAGCTGATAGTCTTGATAGTAAGTTTCATTACTACATTTAACTAAAAATCTTTAATTTGATTATAGTATTCAGAGGTTGATTCAACATTTTAATTTGATAAATTCGATTCTTACAACTGAACCAATTATATTTTTAAGATCACAAATTTAAAAATTTAATTTGTGTTGAAATTTTAATGATTTTTCTACGGACATATCTAACTTTGAGGAGGATCCAGAATTTAAATTCAATGATTCAACTTTGAGATTTTTACCATCTTTAAAATTGTGTTTAGAATTTAGTATGCATTGAAATTTTAGTAAGTTCATTACCATTTAAACTTGAATGTAAATCTATGGGTTGGAAATTTAGTATTTGCTAAATTTTTTGCTATTCTTTCACATATATATATCTAATTTAGAGATGGATTTACGATTTAAACTTGTTGGGTTAAATCTTTTTAAAGTTTTATGGCTCAACTCATTGCATCTTTAAAACTGTGGGTCAAAATTTAATATTTGTTAAAGTTTAGTACTTTTTCACATATATATACCTATATTATATGTCAAAAATATTACTATAGTCGATTGAACACGTACTCAGAATACTACATCCGCCTCTAATATTTATACTTTGTGTTGAAAACGCAGTTGGACCTCCTATTGATTATATGCTATATATGCCTCTTTCGTGTGTTATACTTGGTAAGTTAGATAAAATTAGTGTTTAAAGTTTGTTATGACATTTAATATGCAGAATTTGTTCCTAAGAGATACTTGAGATCATGAATGAACCTGAGATAACTAGAAAAAATGTTGCAAGTCGTCTTCAGGTAATTTAACACTGGACTTCTTTTAATAATTGGACCTTTATTCCATGCGTAATTATTTGGGGCTATTGTCGTCGCTCTGCGGGAGTATATTATGTTGTTTCAGCTCAGTAATTGTGTTTCTGAGAGCTTTGAGGCTATGCTCAGGTTGTTATGATGCTTATGATTGGTTATCACACGGTATTGATATGATGATAGGATGCTTGCCTATATGTCGGGGAAATGAATGACTTGATAGGAGTTCTACTCGGAGCGTGATTCCGAGATTTCAGTATTTTATTTCTGGCGGAGGAAAGACAATTGGACTATAAATGATCAGGTTCGGGTTGATAGAGTTATGAGACTGGGTGTTTTCAAGAGAGGTGGAATCTTCATTTTTGACGTGGCATCGTCGTCTTTGATCAAATAGAATGTGTTAAGTTCGCCGGTGCTATGGTTTCTTCGATCGCATTGGGTCAGAGTAATGTGAAGTAGTATTGAAGAAGAGGCTGTCAGAGATCGTGGTGTGCGGTGGTTCAGGATTGAATAAGTATTTCTAATGTAGGCGGCTCGAGTAAGATGATCTTCGGAGGGTTTTGAAGTTGTGGTGGTCTGCTTTTTTAAGTGCTACAGAGACTGATATTTATTTGAGGCAACAACTGAGCAGCATACGATGAGGAAAGACATGTGGGGAGTGTCAGGCAATGGTTAAATTTCTAGAAGGCCAGCTGTAAGAACAGGAAGTCGAGAAGTTGTTTAAAGGAGTGAGTTTGACCAAAGTGGGAGAGTGACAGCGCAATATATGAGTTCTGCAGTAAGATAGCTGCACATCTTGTGGAGAAGTTTGGAGCAATTTGAGAATTTTAGTGGACGGTGATTGGGTCCACGGGCTTAAATTGAAATATTGGCTATTTCGGTGGAAGATTGGATACAACAGAGAGGAGTTGTTCGATATAAAGAAGGATTCAGCATAGCTGTGAATTAGAAGATATTGTCGCGCATTTAGTATATGTCCATGAGGAGCGGACGGACTGTTAAAGTTGGTAAATGAGAACGGGCGTAGGATGGGGTGTTGATGTCATAGAGATTGTCCAGTGCAGCGTCGCTGGAGGATGTCGATTGGTAATTTTCGTAGGTGGATTATCTTCGGTGAGCAAGATCAGTGGTTGCGTGGTTGGCGGAGTTTCTGCGAGGGATTTTACTGACTATTCAGCAACGGGTCGAATATGAGAATGTGGTTAATGACTCAGGGTGCTTGTGAAATGCTAAGAAAAGGATTTAGAGGAATTTGACGGGTTGGTTGTGCAAGATCACATCAGCAATAAAGAAAGGATTTTTGTGAGTTCCAGATTTGGGTAATAACGACTTCAGACTAAGTGGGAGAGTTCCACCGCCTACGATTGGGTTGCATGGTTATCTACTGGTGAAAATTCTGGTTATGGCCATATTAGTGGGTTGTTACAGCCAAGGGAAGAAGACAGGAGTGGTAATTGAGCATAGGAATTGATAAATGTGTGCAAAGGTAGGCCTTATTGAATCAGGTTTAGGCTTTGGAAGGATTCAATATTTATGCTTAGTATAGAGGTAATTTGCAAGGGAAGTGATTCGGCCGGGTGCTTATTCAAGATGGGTGTTCAGGTGCCAGCGAAGCCGCGGAGTGGATTATGTTCGGGACCAATCCAGAGTGTGTGACTCTCAACAACGGTCCTAGTAAATTTTGAAGGTCAGAATGTGGTGTCTAAGGATTTCAAGCCCCTAGTATGGTTAAGAATCGAGCTTTTGCAGCAAAATTATGAGAAAGATGAAATGGTTGGAGTGTTCTATGTTATCTCCAGCATGCAGGATGGGTATGCCAGTCAAAGATGTGAATATGCGTGCAAGGAGAGCATGAATCGGTTCATGGGCTTGGAGATAAAGTAGTCTCGTGGAATGAAATCACTTGAAGGTGAGTGTGAATTGGATTAAGGTATAAGATGGGTCATGTTATATGAGCTTATGGAAGGTTTAATTGAATCTCACTGCGATAATTTTTGGAGGTGTTAGCGTATGGGCATTGTGAGTTATTGTTCATCTTGACCTACGTCTTGAGCAAAGTGGGGGGAGTCTGTTGTTGATAAGTTGATCGCGAGGCTAAGTGTCGTATCAGTTTCAGTTTGAGGTATCCGGGTGAATCAGTTATGTCCTGCAGAGGTGGAGTTTGCGAATGACGCGAGTAATGGAAATTTGGAAAAGTGTAGGCGGATCCCGGAAGGATTATGGTGGCATAGGCTATTACCTGAGGATTTGCATGTTCTGTGATTATGAGAATTCACTCGTGTGTCGTTATGGTTCTCTTAATTTAAGTTAAGTAAAAAGGTTTCTATGTGATAAAGTATTCGCCCTAATAGAGGTTCAAGAGTCATGATGGAATTCTTGTGCTATGCGTAGTGGCATGTTAGGTGCAGTGAACGGTATGAAATTTGGAAGCAAGGATCAAGGTTTTGGATTGGTGTTGACAAGGATGTCATGAGATCGGATGAGCAAGAAAAGGGACTTGGATGTATAGAGTAAGCTGGTATTGTCTTCATCATCACCTGAGATCGATGGTTGTGTAAGAGGCTTTGCGTTCTGGTTGCAGATTTCTTGGTTGGCTTTATAGCACTTGTGTGGCATGTGGTATGGATGTGCAGACTTGTTATCTAGTGCCTGAGGTCGTGGAAGTGTATTCCACAGGAGGATTTTATAGGGGTGACATTTAGTTACTTAATTGATTGAAGATTTAGACCAAGTATAAAGAAGTATAATGTTGTTTATTTGAGAGTTTATGCCTGGAGCGCGCTCGATTTATTTGGTTGCGGATGTAGGGGTTTCTCTCCAGCTATAATGGTTGTTCTTGCGTTTTATGAGAAAAAGTGGGTCATTATGGACCCATGTAAGGCTATCCGCCTAGTTCGGTGCGAGCGGAATTGGCTTGAAGGTTGTGAATGGATTTAAATATGATTATGGGCTCCATATGAGTCAGATGTGTTCATTTGAGTATAGCGCTTCTCATGGAGGGGTATTATAACATCAGGTGTTGTTCCATCTTCGTTCATTTCAGGTAATACTTTGTTGTGCCGTGTGAGTTGTGAAGACGGCTTGATAATTTCTTGTGTGTTGAGTTTTCGCGTAGTGATGATGATGTGTGAGCAGGATGGCTCTTGAGATTCTGAGTATGTATAGCGCACCTCAATTGTGTTTGAGTATTGTAGCATATGGCTCTATCAGTCTCCTCGGGATGGTATTATGCACTTAGCGTGCTTGTGACCGATATTCAGTATTTTGTAATAATGAGCAATTTAGCTCGGTGTGTATCTCGTTATGTGAATTTTATGGTTGGATCGGGTGGCACGCCTCCACGGGTATGTTATTTGGATCGGGTTGCACGCCGCAACAGTGTGATGTTGAGTATGGTTCCCCATATTTATTTTCTTGTGTTTTACTTCCTATTTTGTGAGGAAAGTTCATATTAATTGCGTGACTTGAGTAGTACCTTCCTGAGTCATTTCTTTATGCATCGCAATCGAGTTGTGGTCTATTGACACGTTGTGGCATCATGTGAGACTGTTGGTCATGTATGGGGTGATTTGTTGCCCGATCAGTTCATACTGGTTGAGACGAGGTTATTGGATCAGGGATCAGTACGATAAGATTGTGTGAAGTATATTAAAGAACAAATACCATTATTTGGTTCATAATGATGTGATGATTCTAGTCAGGAGGAGAGATTCAATGATTGATTAACTCTACATTTGGTTACAAATTTCTACACATCTCCTCTGTCGTGGTGGTATCGTAAGCGTTATAGCAGGACTTATACATATGTGGCATGAGGTGCGTTGGGAGAATCAGATTCGTGGAATTTTTAGCTATTAAGATCAGGGAACGTCATTATGGTTAGATGATGAATTATGCGGTGAGTGGTGCTAATTCAGCGGAGGCATGCAATCATATTATGGTACCTCGCGTAGTGATTAATTGGGTGTTCATATATTGGAAACAGGCCTGGTAGAGAATTTCGGGTGTTGGAACTGGGTTCCGAGCTCATTGTATGGATAATAGTGGATATCTTCATATTTGTTCGAGAAAATATACTCAACTGGGTTGTGGTAGCACAGGAAGGTGCACGAGGTGTGAAGCAGTGATTTCAGACAACTCCAGAGCAGTTCTTAGCACGTTCGAGGACGAACGTATGTTTAAGTGGGAGAGAATGTAACGACCCGACTTGTCCTTTTGAGATCTAACACATCGTTTGGCTGTTTGAGGTCATGAGCAGCTTCATTTCAGGTATTATCACTTTTAGGCATGGTCGAAATTAAATTTCGGGAAGTTCGGAGTCAAATTGGAAAGAAAGTTCTCATTTCGGAAGCCTTAAGTTGGGAGAATTGACTAAGATAGGATTTTTGAGTAAATGACCTCAGAATCAGGATTTAAAGGTTCCAACTCGTATGATGACTTCAGACTAGGGCGTATGTTCGGATCGGGTTTTGCATGACCCGGGAGCGTTTCGGCACATGTTGTAGAAGTTAGCATTTTAGAAGAAATTTCATAAGTCTGGTTTAAAGTGCATTTTAGTGTTATTAATGTCCGTTTAGGGTTCCAAGTCTGGGAATATCTCTGTATGGTGATTCTGGTGTTAGGAGCGCGATCAGAAGTGAATTCGGAGGTCCGTAGGTCATTTTGGAGTTATTTGGCTAAAGTAAGAAATTTGAAGTTTTTATGAAATCCGACTGCAAGTGGAAATTTTGATATCGGGGTCGAATTCTGATTCTGAAAGTTGGAACATGTCCACAATGTTGAAAGTGACTTGTGTGCAAAATTTGAGGTCAATTGGACGTGATTTGATAGGTTTCGGCATCGAATATAGAAGTTTGAAGTTCTAAGTTTATTAAGCTTGAATCGGGTTGCGATTCGTGATTTCGATGTTGTTTGATGTGATTTCAAGGATCGACTATGTTCGAATGAGATATTAGGACTGGTTGGTAGGTTTGGTTGAGTTCCCGGGGGCCTCGGGCGTGTTTCGGATGCTCAACGGGTCGATTCTTGCCTTGTGAGGATTGCTGGTTTTCTGGTGTGAGCGCAGCAGATTTTTACTCTATGTGACCGCGTGAGAGGGTCCGCGATCGCATAGTTCAAATTTGGAGGCTGCTGGTTTTGGCTTATGTGAATGCAGGGAAGAGTGTGCGATCGCATAGAGAAAATTGGGAGGCCGCTGAGATTGGCTTGTGTGATCGCATGGAGGGGAGTGCGATCGCATAGTGCAAATTATGGAGGCATCAAGTTTAGCCTTCGCGAAGGCGTTCCTGCAATCGCATAGAATGGTCGCCCGGTCAGTGAAGTGTTTTAAAACGGGTTTTGGCTCATTTTTATATCAAATCTTTCATGGGGGCCGATTTTGGAGAGTTTCAAGGGGAGATTTTCATCAAGAAACTCTAGGTAAGTGGTTTCTTCCCATTTATTAGTTAAATACCTAATTATATGCGGATTTGGACATGGGAATATGTAGAAATTATTGGATTTGGGAGTGAACCTAGAAAATTGTATTTTTGGATTTGTTACCACGAATTTCGGCATGAAATCGAAAGAGGATTATATATTTGAGTTCGTAAAGTTATGGGTAATCTTTATCTTCAAATAATTTTTGAATCCGGGCACGTGGTCCTGAGGGCAATTTTGTCAACTTTCCGAGCGGATTTGAAAATTTATATAAATTGAATTGTTATAAGTATTAGAATATATTTTTATTGGTTTACCCGTTATTTGGATAATTTTTGGGCGTGGTGCATCAATTGAGTCGTCGGGAGGGCTTGGAGGCCGGTCATGAATCTTCGGAGTGAGGTAAGTCTCCTTTCTAACCTTGTAAGAGGGAATTGTCCCCATAGGTGAAATAATTAAATATATGTTACTATCTGTGGAGGCTACGTATGCACGAGGTGACGAGAGTCCGTGCGTAGCTACTATTATGCTTATGTCTGGGTAGTCTAAGACCCACTAGCATGCTTTACTTGCGGTACTTGTAATTTTGCTGATAAAAATTAGATTGTTTAATATTATCGAATTAGTAAATGAATATCTAATAAGGTTAAACTTCCTTTTCTTAATCATCTAAAAAAGAGAATTGATCTTTTCCTTAGATAAATATTTCTTGATTAATTCCTGATTTACTATTTGAATGTATGTAAATATATGAGTATCTGAGTTTCATGTAAAATTCGCGAGCAGGGTAACTCTATTATTTATATTTGACCGCGTCGCATGATCGATTCGCGAGCGGGGTAATAGATGCATCTATGGTTCGAGCCGTTCGACCCTTCGGCAGTGCACAATTTACATTTATCGTTTGTTCGAGATGTTCGACCCTTGGCATTTCCTGCGCATGATATATGCTGCGTACTTTCTGAGATTTTTAACTATTTACTGGCCTTGAATTATAAGTTGTCAACTGAAATGATGAAGATTTAATGTTTGTAAATGTGGAAGAAGTTGTTATTTCCTACCACTATTTGTTAATTATCTATGATATCCATGTTTAGTGTCACCCTTGATTTTATTAAAATTGACCTCTAACAAGTGTCAAATTCGACCTCTCGTCACTACCTCTTCGAGGTTAGGCAGGATACTTACTGGGTACTCGTTGTTTTCGTACTCATACTATACTTGCTGTGCATTTTTATTGCACAGGTACATGTATATCTAGTGGCCCCGCTTGACGCAGTAATGTGGCTGACCAGGAGACTTAGGGGAGCTGCCCCCCTCGAGACGAACCGCAGCCAACAGAGTCTTCCTCGGATGTATTGTACTTTCTTTACAGTCGCATTTGTATTCTGGACGGTTATTGTATTTCATTTGGTTTTTCTTAGAAACTGTTCATGCACTTGTGACACCGGGTTCTGGGATGAGTTTGGGATGTATTTGTCGATTGAATTATTTAAAACATTGTTATTTACTCAATAAATTTTATTTGATTATTAAATAACGAAATGAAAAGTAATGATTTTCAAAATACTAAAATAGGAATTTAATTAACTATTGAGTGTTGGCTTGCCTGACTGTGGCTTCCGGCGCCATCACGACCTTAATGGATTTTGAGACGTGACAATATTATTTGGATTATTTTGTGTATTTGACCAGTACTAAAATATCTATGACTTTGCAGTTTCAGGACATTTCAGCTTCAAGAATGTAAAGGGGTTCTAATGGATGCAGATTACACAGTGAAGCAGCTCAAGAAGTCAAAATTACCATTTTAGCTTTTAAAACTTTAATTCTTCTTGATATACTGAGTTTCTGCGTATAGAAAGTCATTTTTACGATGTAATTTATTAGTCACGAGTAACTCTTTTTTCCCCTTAGTATATTTAGTGCATGTTCTATTAGTGTTTATATTTTAATTTTTCCTTTTTCTCAATTCTGGCCTTTAGGGAATTATTGTGATGGTAATTCACACCACGACTTAGTATAATTAATTGTATACCTTTAAGAATAAGATAATTGGCAAAAAAGGAAAGAAAAAGAATTTCGATGATTACGTATGATTATTTCTGTTATTATGCAACCTAATGTACATGATTTATACCTCAATTAATTATGTATTCAATTAGTTGATGATTAACATCATTAGATACAATATGCTACAATGGTTAATAAAATAATTCATAATCAATTAGCATAGTGCAGCATTTCTTCATTTTTAAACAAATGTATGTATCAAGTCGACTGACTATTAAAATCACGCACTCTTGTTAGACAATAACAATAATTACATCTCATCCTTAAGCGTCTTTTTAAATAGTGAAATATTAAAAATGAATTTCATATGGGATATCTGTAACGACCCGACCTGTCGTTTTGAGATCTAACGCATTGTTTGGCGGTTTAAGGCCATGAGCAGCGTCATTTCAGGTATATGACTTGTAGGCGTGGCCGGAACTAAAGCTCGGGAAGTTCGGAGTCGAATTGGAAAGAAAGTTCTCATTTCGGAAGCCTTAAGTTGGAAGAATTGACTAAGATCGGATGTTTGGGTAAACGACTTCAGAATCAGGATTTGAAGGTTCCAGCAGGTCCGTATGATAATTTTGGACTTGGGCGTATATTCGGAGAGGGTTTTGGATGACCCGAGAGCGTCTTGGCGCATATTGTGGAAGTTAGTATTTTAGAAGAAATTTCATAAGTCTGGGTTGAAGTGCATTTCAGTGTTATTGATGTCTGTTTGGGATTACGTGTCTGGGAATAGCTCCGTATGGTGATTCTGGTGTTAGGAGTGTGATCGGAAGTGAATTCGGAGGTCCGTAGGTCATTTTGGAGTCATTTGGCTAAAGATCGAAAATTTGAAGGTTTTTAAGAAGTCCAACCGGAAGTGAAAATTTTGATATCGGGGTCGGATTCCGATTTTGAAAGTTGGAGCAGGTCCATAATGTTGAATGTGACTTGTGTGTAAAACATGGGGTCAATCGGACGTGATTTGATAGGTTTCGGCATTGAATGTAGAAGTTGGAAATTTCAAAGTTCATAAAGATTGAATTGAGTTGTGATCCATTGTTTCGATGTTATTTTATGTGATTTGAGGCCTCGAAAAGGTCCGCATGATGTTTTGGAACAGGTGGGTGTGATTGGACGGGTCCTGAGAGCCCCGGGTGGATTTCGGGTGCTTAACGAATCAAGTTTGGACTTGGGAGGAGAGATTAGGCAGATGTTACCTGGTGCGATCGCACCTGTGCAAAAGGGACGGCTGGTGCGAGTTCGCGGGTGCGAACCCAGTGGTCACAGGTGCGGTGGGTGAAGAAAATCTTGGGAGCGCAGGTGCGAGGGTGTGTCCGCACCTGCGAAGGCGCAGATGCGAAAAAAGAAGCGCAGGTGCGGATTCATGTCGAGCAAGGGGAGTGCGCAGGTGCGAGGTTTGGGCCGCACCTACGAGGACCGCAGGTGCGGAGGTCGGGTCTGGGCATTGTGTTATTTTAAAAGCTGGATTTGGCCATTTTCTTTCATTTTCTCTTGGCTTGGGCGATTATTGGAGGGTTTGAAGAGGGGATTTCATCATATATGGCAAGGTAAGCTATCCCCACCCACCTTGAGTTAAATACATTGATTATGTATAGATTTTTAACATGAAAATTATGGAAACTTGGGGTTTTGGTAGAAAACCTAGAAAATTTATATTTTTGGATTTTAGCCACGAATTTGGGCATGAAATTGAGGGTGAATTATATATTTGAGTTAGTGAAGCTATGGGTAAATTTTATCTTCGGAAAATTTCGGAATCCGGACATGTGGGCCCGAGGGAGATTCTATCGACTTTTCGTTCGGGGTTAGGAATTTTTATAAATCAACTTATAATGAGTAAATGGGTATATATTAATGGGTTTGAATGATTATTGGCTAGTTTTGGAGCGTTGTGCATTGATTAGAGTCATCGAAAGGGAGTAGAATGCCGGTTATGGAACTTTCAGAGCGAGGTAAGTCTCCTTTCTAACCTTGTAAGAGGGAATTGTCCCCATTGGTGAAATAATTAAATATGTGCTATTGTGTGTGAGGGCCACGTACGTACGAGGTGACGAGTGTCCGTGTGTAGCTACTAGTATGCTTATGTCCAGGTAGTCTAGGACCTAAAAGCATGTTTTATTTGTCGTACTTGTAACTTTAGTGACGAATTTAAAAATGTTTAAACCTTATCGAACTTGACAAATGAATTTCTAGAAAAGATTTAAATACCATCTTCGTGACCATTAAAAGAGAAGTTTTCATTTTCTTTGGTAATTGTTTTCTCGATATAGTCGGGGTGCACTGTTTGAATGAGTATGCTTATATGTGACCGCTTCGCAATTTATATTCCGCGAGTGGGGTGATTTCTTCCAATACTCTTATGGGAGCGGGCCGAACGCCACGACAGGTTAATAGATGCATCTATAGTTCGCGTCGTTCGACCCTTCGGCAGTGCACAATTTACATTTATGTTGGTTTGGGCCATTCGACCATCGGCATTTCCTGCGCATGATATTTGTTGGATACCATCTGTGATTTGAACTGTTTAATTGCCTTAAGATATGAGTTGTTAACTGAAATGACGGAAACTGAGATTTATAATTTATGGAAGAAGTTGCCCTTTCCTGTTGTTATTTGTTATCTAATTACAACATCCATGTTTAGCATCACACTTGATTATATTAATTTGACCTCTAGTAAGTGTCAAAGTCGACCTCTCGGCACTACCTCTTCGAGGTTAGGCGAGATACTTACTGAGTACACGTTGTTTTCGTACTCATACTACACTTTCTGTGCATTTTGTTGCACAGCTACATGTATATCTAGTGGCCCCGCTTGGCGTTGTGGCATGGTTGATATGGGGACTTGGGTGAGTTGCACCTCTCGAGATGACTCACAGCCAGCAGAGTCTCCTTCAGAGTATAGAGCTATACTTTCTTTACTGTCCCATTTGTATTCTGGACGGTTATTGTATTTCATTTGGGTTTTCTTAGAAATTACTCATGCACTTGTGACACCGGGTTCTGGGATGATTTTGGGATGTACTTGTTAATTGAAGTGTTAAAACCTTGTTATTTACTCAGTAAATTTTTATCGATTTTCATATAATGAAATGAAAAGTAACGATTTCACAATAATAAAATAGGAACTTAATTAACTAATGAGTGTTGGCTTGCCTGACTGTGGTGTCCGGCGCCATCACGACCTTAATGCAGTTTTGGTTCGTGAAAATGTGGTATCAGAGAACTAGGTTCCCTTAGGTCTCACGAGTCATGAGCAAGTCTAGTAGAGTCTTGCGGATCAGTACGAAGACGTATGTACTTATCTTCGAGAGGCTACAGGGCTGTTAGGAGTACTTCGCTTCTTGATTCCCTCATCATGAAGTTTGATCCCTTTGAGGCTTATGCCTATGTTCTTTCTTACTTAATCTTACGCGTCGCGAAGTGCTTGCTAAGAATCGATAAATTTGAGGAATTGTAATGGTACTACAGATATGGTGCGTGATATTTTTCCATGCATAATTGTTTGGGGCTGTTGCCGTTGCTCTGCGGGAGGATATTATGTTGTTTCAACTCAGTAGTTGTGTTTCTGAGAGCTTTGAGGATATGCTCAGGTTGTTATGATGATTATGATTGGTTATTGCACGGTATTGATATGATGATAGGATGCTTGCCTATATGTTGTGGAAATGAATGACTTGCTAGGAGTTCTACTCCGAGCGTGATTCCGAGATTTCAGTATATTATTTCCGGCGGAGGAAAGAAAATTGGACTATAAATGATCAGGTTCAGGTTTATAGAGTAATGAGACTGGGTGTTTGATGCGAGGCTAGAATTCATGGTTTAATATGTTATATGACCTACATTTTATGTGCGTTAACGATAAAAATACACTTTTTATGTGCATAATAGAGTCTATTTCATGTGTATGTGAATTGGAGATGGAAACCGAGCTAAATGGATGCAAATACATCGAAAATACGCTCAAGAGGCAAGGAGGATTGCTCTATGGGCGCCAGAGCCCAAACGCCTGACTCTGCCTGGCGTTAGCCAGGCGTTAGAGCTGAAACGCCAGCCTTAGCCTGGCGTTAGCCAGGCGCCAGGGTCCAAACGCCAGGCCCCTGTTCCGGCTAATTTCAAGTTTTGATGAGTTTAAGTGTTTCCCGGTTGGAATAGAAGTCTCCTACATGTTTAGGGTTTGTCCTAAACATATAAATAGACCCCTAAAACACAAATTGAGGGGATTCGGAAGGCATACGAAGGATTCGAAGAGATAAAACCATTGAAGTGACAAAACATTGATTTTTACATCTTTTATTCATTACTTTGTAGTTCAATTATGCAATTTCTTTTGGGTTTGATTCTTATGAACATGAGTAGCTAAATTCTTTAGCCTAGGGTTTTGGTAGAACCCGTTGGGGATAAATTTGTTGTGATATTAATATAGTTTTGTTGATTAATCTCTATTTGTTCAACTACGTTCTTGTTATAGTTGATTGAAAGGGACCTCAATTTGCTGCTCTATTTATTATGTATCTACTTGAGAGAGAGTGCATATTTAGGTAGTTGTTTGAACAACATCACTCCCGGAGTATAGACGAAAGTCATAACCGAGGGTTTAGAGGTTGGATTAGAGATAACGATACCTCGGGTGCCATCTAAAGTGAACTATAATGCAATCTAGCTAGCGTAACTTGAGAGAGTGCGTCTAGTAAATTATCATAATTACTTGAGAGAGATTTATGGTAGATAGTGTGTTCATGATTGATAGAGACAACTAATCAAACTATAAGAAGTATCTGAGAAGTAAGTTCACCAACGAGGGAAACCATAACTTTAGACCTTTATCATCATTATTTACAACACATTGGTAGTAATTGCTAGTTATTATTATTGTCAGTAGAATTAGTAAAACATCACCAATTTATATTAAAAATTATTGAGAGAATTGATTGAGTAAAAGTTGCGTACTCTAAAGACTTGATTGATACTTAAATTCCCTGTGGGATCGACTCTGGGCATAATACCCCGGATTATATTTGCAACGCCCGTTTAGTCTTTTATTAGACATAGTTGAGCGTGATCAAATTTTGGCGCCGTTGCCGGGGAATTAACGGTATTATCAATTGAGTTGGAAGAAATACAAAATTTTGAAATATAGTCAATTTTCTTTAAAATTTTTACTTTTACATTGAAAGCTTAACGTTTGCTAACGTGTTGCAGGTGTATGCCTAGAAACTCATCGAGGACTGGTGAAGTAGTTGAAGCCTTATCAGACCCCGAGAAAGTTTTCAAGGCCCTAAACCGGACCAANCAACCGGAAAAGCAAACATCAACCATAAATTGAACAAATTGAAACAGACATGGAAGATGCACACAACCGGAACAATCATGGGAATGACGTGGTAGACCCAGTCGCTCACATAAGGGCAAAGGCTCCCCTATATGACTGGGCACAACCCACAGTTGAGAATTTGGCCACAGCATTACTGGTTCCTCAGATACAGGCCGAGTCCTTTCAGATAACAAATAATATGATGCACCTATTGTAGAACAAAGGGCTATTCTCAGGGTCATACATTGAAGACCCCCAACAACACTTGAAAAACTTCCTGTCAATCTGCAAAACACAGAGGCAGCCTAACGTNCCAACAAGACTGCTCAACAAATTGATGAAATCTTGAGCTTTAGAAATAAACCAGTTGAAACATTGAAAGAGACATGGGAAAGATTTAAGAGTATGCTGGTTATCTGTCCAAATCATGGCATTCCAGAGCAAATGTTGGGGCAGCGTTTCTACATGGGTTTGGCTGATACTGTGAAAGCAAATGTTGATGCTTCAGCTGGTGGAGCATTCCTGAGCAAATCNATGGACAACAAGGAATGCACCCATTACTCCTGTAGTTCATTCAGTGCCATTTGATCCATCTAATACTATTGCATAGAACGTAGAAACCTTGATAACACAAATGAGTATACTTACTAAGAATGTGGAAGAATCGGGACAAAAACAGCAGGTACACATCGTTGACACAACCAATAGGGGCTTATGCACATCTTGCATTAGTCAACCACTTGGTAATCAATGGAATGCAGAATGTCATCACCCTCCTTATCCAGAAAATATGAATTATGTGTCAAACTATGGAAGCCAGAGACAAGGGGGGCAGAACTGGGGTCAGAAAGTTCAACCATATAGACCACCTCACCAACAACAGAACAGTGGAAATATGGGTTTCAGGGGACCACAAGTTAATTCAGTACCGTATCAGAGGCCACAAGGTTACACCCATCAGAATCAACAACAATCATACTACCCTCTTCAGCAACAACAAGGGGGAAGGCAAGAAGATGGGTTTGCCAGGTTAGAAGCTATGATGCAGCAGGTAATTGGGTCAAATGCCAAAATCAGTGAGAGAGTAGATGTACATGATGCAACTATTAAAAATATTGAAGTACAGTTGGGACAGATATCTATGGCAGTGAACAATCGTCCTCCTGGAACTTTACCTGCAGATACTCAGGTAAATCCTATTGTCCAAGTCCCAAGGCAGCTGATGGCAGTGACTCTTCGCAGTGGCAGGGAGTTAAACTTGGAACTGGAAAGAGCTCATGAAAGCAGACAGGATGAGACACTGGTACCCAGGTCGATTGAACTTGATAATTCAACAAACTTGACCAAGGCAACAGTGCAACCTAGTGAAGAAGAACCCAGTGCACAGAGTGAGACTGAAAAAGAAGTGGAGATGACTCAGAAGCCGGTAGTTGCGGTGGTGGCTGAGAAAGAAAAGTCCCAAATCACTGGGAAAAAGAGACCGCCAGCTCCATTCCCT
>ML329684.1:0-38468 GCA_005239505.1 Nicotiana paniculata
TATATATATATATATATATATATATATATATATATATATATATATATATATATATTATAATACTACAATATTTTCCCCACCATCGAGCTATAATCGGTGGGCAGGCCTCTATTGGGCAACCTCTGATCAGATGGTAAGTTATATACCGAGCCTACTAGGCCGAGCGCCTATGAGCGAGCCCAGAATGGATGAGATAGAGAGCCTAGTATGGCCGACCGCCTATGAGCGAGCCTACTACGGCAGATCAGTTGCATATACCGAGCCTTATAAGGCTGGACAACAATTTTACTTACTATATTGAGAGAGTTCAGTTAGTATCAGCAGGTAAGCATATCTTCACATTATCTTTCACTCCAAGTTACTTTCAGTTATTATATCATTAGTTCAATTCCAGCTTTCAGTTATTCTATTGCCTTACATACTCGGTACATTATTTTTTACTAACGTCACTTTTTCAAGGGACACTGCATTTCATGCATGCAGATTCAGACAGACAGACGTGTAGACCTCCCTAGGAGGTGTTTCCCGAGTTTAGCTTGATCGGTAAGCTCCACGTCCTTTGGAGTTGCCGAGCCTGGAATTTGTCTACATCATACGTATATATGCATATAGGTTATTAGTAGGTCGGGTCCCTGTTCCGATCACAGTACATCCATCAGTAAAGGCTTGTAGACCTATCCTGTAAGTAGTGGAGTATGTTGGGCTTGTAGGACTTGTATCTTTATTTGGTGGTTTTGTCAGTTGTAGTAATTATGTCAGCCTTGTCGGCCCGGCCTTATATTGACGTTTAGTCAGTGTTAGGTTCCATTTAGTTTTATATTTTGCTTCGTAAATTGTCTTTCCATGTGGCCCATGGCAAAAGTATGACATTATATGTTCGGAGTCCCTTAGTTGCAAGTTGGTATGCAAGGATAGGTGAGGCACCGGGTTCCAATGACGCCCCCCATGTTTGGGGTGTGACACTTCAATTTTTACCTCGACCTATCATGACATCACCCTCGTGAGTTAAGCGGCAGAAGTGACCGAAGCGTCCATTTGCTATAGTTCCCCAAGATATTAATGTATATCAGTTTGTGGTCGACCACTAGTTCCTTTTAACTATCGTCGTGAATCCAATAAATAGGCCTCTTTTCACACTCTTTCAAACTTTACCTTCAACTTTCTCTAATCTCTAAATCTTTTTCCATCTTCTAAGTTCTTCATCTGCAAGACCTTCAGGTTTTGTTGTTAACGTCTTCTCAAACATCAAATCATATCATCTTCTTTATTCTTCAAACTCAAACAAGAATGGAAAAAACATCCAAAACAGTTCCCCCAAAGGAAAATGCTTCTTCATCACAGCGGGCCGGCGACAAAACACTGGTGGAGCCGCGCCTTGAGGAGTGTGTTCCCGGGGGGTGCGTCCTTACTTTCGACTTTAAGATCGAGAAAAGATCCTCAGTCCCTGGTCGATGCAAGCCAATGTCAAGATACATATGCTCGATAACTTAGACCTTCCTTAAGCAGTTAAAGAAAGACTGTAACTAGGAAGGCAAAGAGGTGGTGATTCTGGCCCTCGAGGAAGACATCACTACCCACGTGGAAGGCTTTCTGAGTGTTTACACTTCCCCTATCATGTTGGGCCCCCTCGGCCCCATTCTCATCGATTTATACCATAAGTACCAGATAACCCTGGGCCAAATCTATACCTCCTTTTGGCAGATTGTCATTCTTCTCCGATTCTTCGTGAGCAAAGTCGTGGGGATGACTTTCACCCTCTACCACCTCATCAGGTTGTGCATCCCCCATCTCTATCGAGGCGGGCAAATAAAACTTCATCGTCGGGCTAACAAGGTTCTATTCTCGAGCATAGATGAGGACAATGATCGATATGGATAGGCCAGTTCATTCGCGTTAGGACTTCTGATCTAATCTCGGCCGAGAAAATGCCATTTCTAGATAGGTGGAACATAAAGCATAAGTACAGTTCCACTTTTAGCTTCCATTTATTGTTTTGTTCCCTTTGTTTTCTCATAAATATCTCTTTCCATGAGGCAGCGGTTGCTTGGATGTCTGATGTAATTCCATACCTAGAGAACTGGGTTCGGGTCCTGGACTTAACTTCTTCAAACTCTGAAAGCTCATGGTGCGATTTAGCAAAGGACTGATGGAAGGCCAAAAATCATGGTAATCCCTTTTTCACGTATTCGATGACTTTTGTTAAAATGTCTCTTCCATACTTACTTATTTTCCTTTCATACAAGCCTTGGCAAAGATAGTGTCAAGAGGCCCCCGTTTGGTGAGGAGGAGACTTTGACCCCGGCTCCGAAACCGGTGAAGGATAAAAAGAGGAAAAGGACCTCAATCTCCAAGGTCCCAAAGTCAAAGAACGAAAACATCGCCATACATGTGGATGTACTTTAGCGGCTGAGAGATGAAGAAGAAAAAGAAGACGACTCAGAACTAGTTGCCCGAGTAAAAAAGACCATCGAGGCCTCAAAGGCCGTTGATTCGGTGGTGATTGAAGAGATCCCGCCTCGAGCCGAAGGGGTCTTGGAAAAGGACTCGGGAAAAGTCCCCGAGTCTCCGAAATGAGAAAATGGTGGGTATGTCTAAAGGGGCCGATCAGAGGCCCCTCGGCGTAATGAGACTGCCCAAAGAGACCCATTTGGGACAATTGAAATTTGAGATTTTCCGCCTCTGCCCACATTTTTCAAGGAGGCAAATCGGGAGGGCCAAGCTTTGAGGACTCCTGATGTAGATGGAACCCAAGGAGGGGAGGAACCCTCATGTGGTTACTTTATCGGGGTCGAAGAAGCTTCTATCTTGGGTTAAGCATCAAGTCACTTTGACGAGGCTCAACATATCATTAATCGGGTAAACCTCAGCTCCCCTCGTTGACATCACACTTACGTTTATTTCTTCTTTTCGTGTCTAATTTCTTCTCTTCTTTCTGTATAGGCCTTGGCACTCCATCAGGAGGTGTTTTCCAAATCCCGTGCAGAGCTGAGCCCACATAAGGCCGACCTACAAGGGATATTATATGAGAAAAATGCCCTCAAACTTCTCTGCGGACAAAAAGAAGAGGAGATCAAGGAACTCCGAGCTGAGTTAGCCACGACTCACAAAGAATAGACCGACCTGATTGAGCAGGTAATGAAACTCTTAAAAGCTCATGGCCTCATTTTGGGGACGATAACTAACACTTCAATCTCACAGGTTCAATAGAAAGTCGAGAGGATCGAGCAGTTTAGGGAAGAGGCCAATATGATGAAAGCGGAGACCTTGGGGTGGAAATGGAATATGGACCTCCTTGCTTTGGAGAAGGAAGATGGTCGATCCCAATTATCATCGGCCGATAATTAACTTCGCGGTATGAAGGAGAAGATATCGACTCAGGAAAAGAAGATAGAGGAGCCCGAGTCTCAGTTGGCTACCAAACTTGCAAAGGACAGTCGGAGGCTGAGAAGTCTAAGGTCGAGGTAGAGGAAATTGTGGCCGTTTACCAGTCTGATGTTAAAGCTGCTCAAGCCCAAGAAAGAGAATTTGTCGAGACCTACCAAACTCGGGCACAGTGGGTTGCCGAACTCGCCAAGTGCCAATCTCGGAGAGAAGCCCTCGAGGAGATCCATGCTCGGGGTTTTGATCTTACTGATGATATAAAAAAGGCCAAAGAGCACGGTGATGTTGCTAAGGCACTGTCCTCATCCTCCTCTGTTGATGATGATGATACCAAGAGCGGGTACGAGAGAAGGGGGACCCTGATGGAGAAGAAGCTTCCCCCGAGAATAGTAAGGAACCTTAGGGTTTTTTCTTTTTTGATTTTTTGTGTAGGACGCTGATCGATCTTTGTAAATATATTTGTATATATAAAAGAGCTATTTTCTCTCTCACTTGTTTTTATTTTATTTCCTAACTTGTGAAATTTTGTCTCATTCTTGCCTTATGAAGATATTGTTCACATGTTTGAAATTTAGGCATTTTGACCGAAATCGGACTAGTGTAGTCTTTATAATCGAATGAGTACTTGCTCGGACTCGAAGTAGGGTAACCCTTAGGTTTTAATTGATTAAGAATGATTCCTCGAACTTAGAGATAAAATGGCCCATAGGCTATTGTATTAGGTTGATATGGCCATAATAAAATAGAATGGCTTTTCCCCCTTTTCGGCTTGAAAAGTTTATTGTTTAAGATGCCTTACCGTGAAATAAGGAATTGGCTGGAGAGTTCGAACGACTTTGTATTCATTAGGGTTTTCGATGGTCGATATTATCGAGCCCCTTTTTTTCGTAATGTCTTAGCACAAAATAGAGAATTTGTTCGAGATTTCGAATGTCTTTGTACCTGTTTGGGTTTTCGAGGATCGAATATCGAGACCCTTTGTAATTCAGCCGAGGGTAGCCTTTTTTAACCTCTTTATGAGAATATTCTAAGGCCTATTTTATAACGGAAATCGGACGTCTCCGAAAGGTTTTGACTTGGCCATAGCCTTTAGCTTGGTATTTTCCTCTTGGGATTGTTTCCCTATTATACTTCGAACTTGTTCGAAGTATCAGTCCCTCAGTAGGATAGCCGTGGCCTTTAAAATCGAGGATTGCCTTGCTAAGGTCTTACGATCTCAGGGTTTTAGTAATTCTATCATCTTGATTTTTTCGATGGCAGTCCCCGAGTGCGGGGTCAACTATTCAAACTTTTGGGTGCGAGCGGCCCTTAAGCCAGTTTCCACAGTAGATCACAAGCACGAAATTGTAAAGCAAAAATTCCTCAAAGGCATGAAATATCTGGTAGGGAAAAATACTTCTTTCAATAGATTATACATGCGTACATGTTGGCCATTAGGGCTCGAGTAATCTACATGGGCACAGTTAGTTCGACCATTAGACCCTTAAAATTTTACCTATATCGAGGACATGTTGACACGAAGTACTTTCCTTATAACATTCGAGGGTGAACATTATAAAACCCTTTTTGCGGCTGCACTATGACTTGCATTTGTGGTTTTCGAGAAACTTTGTCACTTTGTTGCCGACGAATTATTTCACATTATCGCAGACGATCTCGATAGTCATCCTGAATCGACATATAATGTGGTAGCATTATTTCATCCCGAATTATTTCACATTGTCACATTGTCACTTATTTTTCTCTAACTTTCTCGAAGGCCTGTTTTTCAACCGACTTAGAGAAATAGTCAGTCATAAATAAAATGAATTTATCTTTACATAGGGCCGATGGTAGAGGGCCGACGATATCCATTCCCCATTTCATGAACGGCCATGGGGATAAGACTAAGTGGAGTTGCTCCCCAGGTTGGTGGATCATCGGCACATGCCTTTGACATTTTTCGCACTTTCGAACAAACTCTTTTGTATCCTTTTCCATATCGACCCAATAGTATACTGCTCTGATGACTTTTCGAACCAATGAATCGGCACTGGAATGATTGCCGCAAGTGCCTTCGTGAATTTTCTTGTAGGACGTAGTCGGTATCTCCCAAAACCAAACATATTTCGAACGGTCCATCGAACATCCTACTATACAGTGTTCCATATTTGGACAATGTGAACTGTACGGCCTTCGTACGTAGAGTCCTCGATTCCTCAGGATACGATGGGAGCTTCCCGTTCTTTAGGTACTTGATATATTTGTTCCTCCAATCCTTGGTCAGACTTGTGGAGTTTATTTCAGCGTGTTCTTCTTCAATTACTGACCTCAAAAGTTGTACGACAGTCCCCGAGCTAATCTCGTCGTCTTCGACTGATGACCCCAAATTCGCAAGGGCATCGGCTTTGTTGTTTTGTTCTCGAGGTACATGTTGTAGGGTCTATTCTTTAAACCGATGTAGGGTCACATGTAGTTTGTCCAAGTAACTCTGCATTCAATCTTCTCGAACCTCGAAAGTTCTATTTACTTGGTTTACTACAAGTAGGGAGTCACATTTAGCCTCGATAACCTCTACTCCCAAACTTTGGTGAGCTTGAGACCTGCAATCATGGCCTCATACTCGGTCTCATTGTTAGTCAATTTTCAAGTTCTAATAGACTTTCTAATTGTATTACCTGTGGGTGGCTTCAAAATGATGCCTAGCCCGGACCCCTTCACGCTCGAATCGTCGTCTGTGAAAAGGGTATGCACCCCCGATTATGTACCTGATTTTAATAATAGTTCCTTTTCCACTTCGGGTACGAGGCCTGGCATAAAGTTGGTCGCAAAGTCTGCCAAGATTTGAGACTTAATGGTCGTTCGGGGTTGATACTCGATATTGTACCTGTTGATCTCGACGAACATTTGGCCAATTGACCCGAGAGTTCCAACTTATGCAAAATATTGCGAAGGGGATAGGTAGTCACCACACAAATTGGGTGACATTGAAAATACGGTTTTAATTTCCTAGAGGCACTTATTAGAGCAAGCGACAATTTTTCTAAGTGTGGGTACCAGGTCGGCCTCGCCTAGGGTTCGACTAACATAGTAAACATGAAATTGTGTACCTTGCACTTCTCAAACCAGCACCCGACTTACCGCGATTCCGGAGACTGCCAAGTATAAGTAGAGTTTCCCATCCACTTTTGGAGTGTGAAGTAATGGAGGGCTCGAGAGGTACCATTTTAGTACTTCCAATGCTTGTTGGAATTCCGAGGTCCATGCGAAATTTTTCTTCTTTCTAATCAGTGAGAATAACCGGTGACTTCTATCTGAGGACTTCGATATGAATCGGCCTAGGGCGGCTATGCGCCCTGTTAACCTTTGTACGGCCTTAACATTGTCCACGACCGTGATATCTTCGATGGCCTTGATTTTATTGGGGTTGATGTCGATACCCTGATTTGATCCCATGAATCGAGCAACTTCACTGAACCGACCCCGAATGCGCGCTTCTCTGGGTTGAGTTTCATGTTGTAATTTCTTAGTATATCGAAGGTTGCATACAAATGTTTCAAACGTTCCTCTGCACGCAGGGACCTAACTAGCATGTCGTCAATATAAACCTCCATTGATTTACCTATCTGCTCTTTGAACATTCTATTTACTAGGCGTTGATAACTAGCACCAACATTTTTTTGTCCAAACGGCATTACTTTCTAACAATAGGTGTCGTTCTTAGTGATGAACGAAGTCTTTCCCTGATCGTTTGGGTTCATTTGTATTTCATTGTACCCAGAGTAAACGTCGAGAAAACTGGGGATCTCGTGGCTGGCCGTGGCATCGATCATGCGATCGATATTCAGCAAAGGAAAGGAATCTTTAGGGCATGCTTCGTTTAAATATTTATAATCTACACACATTCTAAGTTTATTCCCTTTTTTAGGGACTACGACTATGTTTGCTAGCCATTCGGGATATTTTACTTCCCGAATGGATCCTATTTTGAGAAGTATTGTCACCTCGTCCTTGATGAATGCATGTTTAATCTCAGACCAGGGCCTTCTCTTTTGCTTTACCGATCTGAACTTTAGGTCCAAGATCAATCGATGGGTAGTGATCTCCGGTGGGATCCCTGTCATATCAAGGTGGGACAAAGTAAAACAATCCATATTATTGATAAGGAATTAAATGAGTTTTCCTTGAGCTCAGAGTTAACCCTGCGACAAGGTATACCTTTTGCTCAGGTAGATACTCGATCAGTATGACTTGCTCCATCTCTTCGACCAGATTTTATGGCGTCGGAATCGTCGAGAATTATGAAGGATAGGGGAATCCAAATTTCGTCATCCTAGTCCGCCCTTCGCTCGTCTGATTGGGTCGAGGCTAGTATCTGTGTTTTCCATTTATCCTCCTTATTTTCTTTTGACTCTGATCCTTTTGCTTATAAAGGACCGATACCGGTATGACTTCATCGACCGCGAACATCTCTTTGGCAGCATGTTGTTCCCCATACACCATTTTTACCCCATCTAGTGTCAGGAATTTCAGTATTTGGTGAAGAGTTGAGGGGACCGCCCTCATGTTGTGAATCCATTGTCTTCCAAGCAGGTCATTGTATCTCATTTTACCCTCGATCATTCATTCAATCATTTCGAACGGGATTACTTCTTGGGCCACTATTTCTTCGATGTGCGTTGTATGGTTGATACTGATCTCTGTTCGACAGCGGTTCTATATCAATGTCTCTTTGAGCTCTTCCGATGGTCCTATTTGGGTAGACGGAACCGGAACGGGTCCCCAATTGACCGTGCTCAACCCTGATCTTTGACTGGTAACGATTATGAACATCGTCCTAGGTCACCGCTGGATATTCAATTAAATTTTGTTTCAGCTGTCGTGATGCTACAGAACTCCGCATGTTCAAACCTTTAGTGAAGGCTTGAACAGCCCAATCATCAGTGATCGGGGTAGGTCCATGCATTCCATCTGGAATCGAGATACGAATTCCCTTAATATTTTGTTGTCTTTCTGTTTCACTTTAAAGAGGTCCGACTTCCAGTCACAACCTTTATTGCCCCGGCGTGATCCTTCACATAGGAATCTGCAAGCATAGCGAAGGAATCGATGGAATTGGGTGGAATATTGTGATACCATATCATCACCCCTTTCTATAGAGTTTCTCCAAATTACTTTTGTAGAACAGATTCAATCTCATCATCTCATGACATGTTCGTTAGGTTCGGTGGTCCCATTGTATTTGGGGATTTGCGGCATGCGGAATTTTTTTGGGATGAGCTTCGGAGCCGCACTTGGAGGAAAAGGCTTCTGAACAAACTTCTTCGAATCCAAACCTTTTACGATCGATGGTTCCCCAAGTATTTGGTCAACTCGGGAGTTGTATGTTTCTACTTTTCTGCCATTCGCCTCGATTTTCTTTTCACTTGATTCAATCCGCTTAGTGAGCTCCCCAAGCATTTTCATAATGGCTTGATCAGTCCCTTATTCATTGGCGTTCGATCTCTCCGGTACATGTTCATCCCTACGAACAGCTTCTGGTGAGGGTGAGGGTTCGACACCACTTGGTGCTCGGTGATGGTTTTATAGTTGTGCTATAGCGGCTTGCTGAGCCTGTAGAATTCCAACAATCAATTGCAGGATGACTCCACCATCTTCTCTGCCCTGCTTACCTCGACCACCTGATCGACCTTCCCTACGTATACTACTTTCAGGGTCAGCGCCCAAATTTGCCTTTAGGGCGATATGTGAAATGACATCAACGGGATTTGCAATTGGTACTCCCTCGACATCATCTCGAGGCACCTCGATCCCTGGGGCGGCTATATTTTCATTTTCCCTGTGAAATCTGAGGATGTTGTCACCATGTGTGGGTACTGTTTGTGAATTCGACATGTTTATCCTGAAAACAAAAACTCTTACAAGAATAAGCATAAAGCACTGTGTGTTATAAGAATCAGTATTAAGCAATCACTATTTTCCTTAGCCCCACAGTGGGTGCTAAACTGTTTACCCTTAAAATTGCATAAAAATTAAACTTATAATGTGGTTTGTAGGACACGTGATTTCACCCAATATCAAATGATAAATATGAAGCTTAATAATGGAAAATAACAATAATATAGAGCAAACCAGTGTTGAAATGTAATTGAGCCCTCGAGCTAAGATACCCTTGGACTAGGGTGCCCTTGTGATGACCCAAAGGGGTCATCTTTTAATTTAAGACAATATTCCGGGCTCGTTAGCCTTAAAACAATATTTTTATTAACCTCGATTAGTGTGTGCAGTCTAGGCGTGAATCCCGAAAGCCTTTATGTTAAAATATGTGAAATAATAATTTTTGAGAGTTTAGTTCGATTTTAGTTGACTTTGGTCAACGTTTGAGTAAACGGACCAGGAGCTGTGTTCCGACGGTCTCGGGAGGTCCGTAGTAAAATATGGGCCTTGAGCGTATGCCCGAAATTGAGTTCCGTGGACCCTAGCTCCAGAAATTAATTTTTGATGAAAATTGTTAGACTAAAATTTAAAGGAATTAAAGAAATTAATTAACGTTTAAACTCATTCGTATCGGGACCATATTTTTGTTCCGGAGCCCGATACAACTTTATTATAATATTTAAGTCATATATGTGAGATTTGGTGGAAATCGGAGTTTATTTGATGTGATTCGCATGTCCGGTTGAGAAGATAGTGAATTTAAAATGTTCTTGAGGAATTCATGAGTTTTGATGTTAAATCCATAGTTTTAGGTGTTATTTTGGTGATTTTATCGCACGAGGAAGTCCATAGGATGTTTTTGACTTGTGTGCATGTTTATTTTGGAGCCCCGAAGGCTCGGGAACCATGCAGGCAATGCGCGAGTCAAGTTAACTCTCCACAAGGGTTGCTGGTGCACCAGTTCTGGTGTGCCCGCACCTGCGAGCCTTGAGTCGCAGGTGCAAGCTGAAGCCCGTAGGTGTGACCAAGCCTGGGTTCCCCTACTTCCGCAAATGCGAACTTCTCATCGCAAGAGCGGGACCGCAAAAGCGAAAACCCGTTCGTAGATGCGGCCCCAAGGGCCCAATCCCGTTCCACAGAAGCGGAACTCCTGTCCGCACGTGCGGACGCGAAGATGCGGCCCAAGCACCGCATGTGCGAGGGTCGGACAGTGAGTTCATTTTAATTAGATCTCCAACCCTTTTCTTCTTATTTTCAAAAGGTGGGAGACCTAGGGCGATTTTCTCAAGGCCTTTTCTTCCAAAATGATTGGTAAGTGTTCATTAACTACTTTCTTCCAATTAGCCATGGTTTTTCATCAATTTACAACTAAAAATCTAAGGTTTTCATGGTAGAACTGGGGATTTTGGGTAGAAACTAGGAATTTCGAAATTTTTCTGAATTTGACCTCAATTGGGGTCGGATTCCAAAACCAATCATATATCCGGGCTCGGGGAAAACGGGTAAACAGATTTTGGTCCGAACCACGAGTTTGGACCAAGCGGGCCCGTGGTCGGTTTTTAACCTTTTTTGGGGAAAACTTAGGAAAACCATGACTATGAATTAAAGTTAATTCCTTTAGCAATAATTAATAATATTGAATTCAATACCTATTCCTTAGCTTGAGGGAATAGGTATGGAGTGACTAGTTGCTTCTTGTTTTGTTGTTGAATATGATGTATAGGTGAGGTGGCGAGTACCTATATGTTGTGGTCGAGTCATAACATGCGAGTGAAAGTTAATTCTTGTTATTCTTGTTGTCTTAAAGCCTATTATCTATGATTATTGTTATTAGTGAAATGTTGGAAGATTTGTATCCGGTTCCACCAAGATAGATAATATTGTGAATATTGAGTAGAGATTGAAAGGTAAATGGTGATAGAAACTATGATGAAATACTGATTTCTTGTGAAATTCCTCTTTATATGTTGTTAATAATTATGTGACCAGTCAGGATGATCGTAAACCACGAAGGGTGATGCGGTGCATAATTTATTTAAATTGTTAGAAAGAGTGTAAAGCACAAAGTGTGATGCCAGGCATAATTTAGTTAAATTGTGAGGAAGCGTGTAAAGCACGAAGGGTGATGCCGTGCATAATTTATTTCAATTGTGAGGAAGAGTGTAAAGCACGAAGGGTGATTCTGTGCATAATTTATCTATACGGTAAGGTGAGACTAAAAGCACGAAGGTTGATGGCGTGCATTCTTATTTATAATCTGGTGAAGATGAGAGTAAATGCACGAAGGGTGATGCCGTGCATTCCTATTTATTATTTCGTAAGGCTGGGAGTAAAAGCACGAAGTGTGATGCCGTGCAAGTTTCTTTTCTATTTTAATTGCTTAAATTGTTGTTGATCACTGTATATTTTTGTCTTATTATTTTTCTCACTCCTTTTGTTAAATTCCCCACTATATGATCCCTTCCCATTATTGGTTTTTTACTTTTCTTTGATCGATGTTGTTTCTACTAACATGATTATACATGTCCAGGTTTTGTTTGTGTATCCTGTCCTAGCCTCGTCACTACTTCGCCGAGGTTAGGCTCGACACTTACCAATACATGGGGTTGATTGTACTGACACTTCACTCTGCACTTATTGTGCAGATCGGGGTTAGGTCCGAGCTAAGTTCGACTTAGAGCTGATACTTCCGCACGGAGACACGCGAGGTATATCTGCCGACGTCCGCGGATTCCTGGAGTCTCTTCCTTATTATTCAGTTGATGTTTTCTTTAGTTCAAAATAGATATAAATTTTCTTTCAGCCAAGTACTTGTAGTAAATTCTTAGTAGTTCGTGAATTGTGACTCCAAACCCTGGGTAGCCAGACAATAGTATTAGTTTCGCAGTATCGCTTTACTATTTCATTTACTACTTTTGGTATCGTATATTGGATGATAGTAAAATTTCTTAAATGCCTTAATTGTTTTAATGTCGTAGCCCTCTAATGTTGACTTTCCTAGAAAGTATAGCGTTAGGAGCCATCACGGTCCCGACGGTGGGAAATCAGTGGTGCCACTTCAGAGGACCCCCAGGAATACCTTGATAGTTGGCATGAGGTTCTTCGGAACATAATTATTTTGGAGACCAATGGGGTCGACTTTGCTGCTTTCCAGATGACCGGTTCTGCCAAGAAATGACGGAGGGATTATCTATTGACTAGACCAGCGGGATCGCCTGCTCTTACTTGGAATCATTTTTCACACTTCTTCTTGGAGAAGTTTCTACCTATTACTACTGGAGAGCAGCGCCGCCGTCAGTTTGAGCATCTCCAATAGGGAAGCATGACTGTTACGTAGTATGAGACCCGTTTCGTGGATTTGGCCCATCATGCTACTCTTTTGCTACCCATAGAGAGGGAGATGGTTAGGAGATTAATTGGGGCACTTGCCGATCTTAATAGATTGCATATGGCTAAGGAGACAGAAAGCGAGATATCTTTCCAGGACGCGGCCAATGTGGCCCGGCTAGTTGAGGTAGTTCTTAGATTGGGAGGTTAGGGGTCCGACAAGAGACCTCGATATTCCGGTGGATTCAGCGGTGCCTCATTTGGAGGCAGGGTTACTTTCAGTAGAGGCCATTCTTCTAGGACATTTCATTCAGCACTTCAGACATCCCATGGTGCCCTAGGTAGTCGTGGATCATACTTTCCTTATTCTGATTAGCCAGCTACTATCAGTGCACCTCCTCTTTAGAGTTTTCAGGGTGGTTATACAGGTCGACAGGGTAAGTTTTCCGACCAGCAGTCTCAGCAAGCGAAGTCTTTTTATACTTATGGTGACCTGAGCACATTGCTAGATATTGCCCTCGCACCTCAGGTAGTTCTCAGTATCAGGGTTCTCGTGCGATAGTTCCGACACCAGCTGCCGCACCTCCTGCCCAACCAGCCAGGGGTAGGGGTCAGGTAGCCAGAGGTAGGGGACAGACTGTTAGACTGAAGGACAACCCTGTAGAGATGGAGGTCATCCTGTCAAAGGTCCTCCCAGAGACATGGTTCAGGGTGTTGGGGCCTAGCCCCAATTGTATGCATTTCCGGCTAGACCTCAGGCAGAGTCCTCCTATGCTGTTATCACAGGTACCATTTCAGTTTCCAATAAAGATGCTTCAGTTCTGTTTGATCCAGGTTCTACTTACTCTTATGTGTCATCTTATTTTTCTTTGTATTTGGTTGTGCCCCACGATTCCTTGAGCGTCCTTATTTATGTGTCTACGCCCTTGGGGGATGCTATTGTTGTAGATCGTCTTTATTGCTCGTGTGTGGTCGTTATTGTTGGTCTTGAGAAAAGTGTAGACCTTTTTCTTCTTCATATGGTTGATTTTGATGTCATATTGGGCATGGATTGGTTGTTACCTTATTATGCCATCTTAGACTGTCACACCAAGACAGTGACCTTAGCTTTGCGGGGTTACCACGATTAGAGTGGAGAGGGACTCCTGTTCATTCCTATAGTAGGGTTATTTCTTATATGAAGGCTCGGTGTATGGTCGAGAAGGCGTGTTTTGGCCTATTTGGCTCATGTTCGTGATGCTAGTGCTGAGATTTCTTCTATAGATTCTGTGCTTTTTGTTCGTGAGTTTTCTGAGGTGTTTCCTGCACACCTGCCGGGGATGCCACCCGACAGGTATATCAATTTTTCATTAACGTGGCTCCGGGCACCCAACCCATTTCTATTCCTCCATACCGGATGGCCCCACCAAAATTGAAGGAATTGAAAGAACAGTTGCAAGACTTGCTTGATAAGGGCTTCATTAGGCCTAGTGTCTTGCCCTGGGGTGCACCGGTTTTGTTCGTCAAGAAGAATGATGGATCGATGAGGATGTGTATAGATTACCGGCAGTTGAACGAAGTCACTATCAAGAACAAGTATCAGTTGCTGAGGATTGATGATTTGTTTGACCAGCTTCTAGGTGCCAAAGTGTTTTCAAAGATCAATTTGAAATCGGGCTACCATCAGTTAAATATTAGGGCATCCGATGTTCCTAAGACAGCCTTTCGGATGAGGTATGGGCATATAAATTTCTGGTGATGCCCCAGCAGCATTTATGGACTTGATGAATCGTGTCTTCAAGCCTTATCTGGATTCCTTCGTAATTATGTTTACTAATGACATTCTAATATACTCCCGCAGTCGGGAGGAGCATGAGCAGCACCTCCGGATAGCACTTCAGATTTTGAGGGACAATCGGTTATATGCTAAATTTACAAAGTGCGAGTTTTGGTTGGATTCAGTCGCCTTCTTGGGTCACATCATATCATCAGAGGGTATTCAGCTAGATCTTAAGAAGATTAAGGCGGTCAAGAACTATCCTAGACCCACTTCCGCCAAGGTTGGGCGGGTTATTATCATCGGTTTGTGGAGGGGTTTTCATCTATGGTAGCCCCGATGGCTAAGTTGACTCAAAATGGTGCCCCATTCAAATGGTCGCACGAGTGTGAGGCCAGCTTTTGGAAGCTTAAGACAGCCTTGACTTCAACACCGGTGTTGGTGGTTCCATCAGGTTCAAGATCTTTCGCAGTATATTATGATGCCTCCCGTGTTGGGCTTGGAGCAGTATTGATGCAATAAGTCAGGGTAATTGCATATGCATCTCGGCAGTTGAAGATTCATGAGAAGAATTACCCTGTTCGAGACTTAGAGTTGGTAGCCATTGTTCACACATTAAAGATTTGGAGGCACTATCTTTATGGCATGTCGTGCAAGGTTTTCACAGATCATCGCAACCTTCAATATTTGTTCAAGAAAAAGGATCTCAATTTGATGAAGAGAAGATGGTTAGAACTATTGAAAGACTATGATGTCACTATATTGTACCATCCAAGGAAGGCCAATATGGTGGTCGATTCATTGAGTAGAAAGGCGGTGAGTATGGGCAGCCTAGCGTTCATTCCAGTCTGTGAGAGGCCGCTGGCTTCAGACATTCAGACTTTGGCTAATCATTTTGTGAGGTTAGTCATTTCAGAGCCCACCCGTGTTCTAGCTTGTACAGTCGCTCGGTCTTCCTTATTCAAGTGTAACATAGATCGACAGGATGATGACCGCATTTGATGGACCTTAGGGACACAGTTCAGCACGGTGATGCGGAGCAGGTTACAGTTGGAGATGACGGTATTTTTAGGATGCAGGGTCAAGTGTGCGTTCCTAATGTAGTTAGGCTTCATGAGTTGATCCTTGAGGAGGCTCACAGTTCTAAGTATTCTATTCACCTCGGTGATGCCAAGATGTACCAGGAGTTGCGGCAGCATTATTGGTGGCGAAGGATGAAGAAGGATATTGTTGCGTATGTAGCTTGTTTCTTGAATTGTCAATAGGTGAAGTATGAGCCTCAGAGACCCGGTGGTTTGCTTCAGCAAATAAAGATTCCTGAGTGGAAGTGGGAGCGTATCACTATGGACTTCGTTGTTGGATTCCCACGGACTCAGAGGAAGTTCGTTGTCGTTCGGGTCATTGTGGACAGGCTGACTAAATCAGCACACTTCATTCCTTTGGAAACTACTTATTCTTCAGAGCGATTGGTAGAGATATATATTCGGTAGATCATTCTCCTTCACGACATGCCAGAGTCTATCATTTCAAATCGAGGTACGCAGCTTACGTCGCACTTTTGGAGGGCAGTTTAGCGTGAGTTGGGTACGCGAGTTGAATTGAGATCTTGGAGTCCGAGCATACTATTCAGATCTTGGAGGATATGCTCCACGCTTGTGTTATAGATTTTGGAGGATCCTGGGAACAGTTCTTGCCGTTAGTGGAGTTTGCCTACAACAACAGCTACCAGTCGAGAATTCAAATGGCTCCCTACGAGGAATTATATGGTAGACGGTGCAGGTCGCCAGTTGGATGGTTTGAGCTTGGAGAGGGTCGGTTATTTGGCACAGACTTAGTTCGGGAGGCCTTGGAAAAGGTCAAGATTGTACATGATCGAATTCATACAGCTCAGTCCATGCAAAAGAGTTATGCTGATCGTAAGGTTCATGATGTGGCATTCATGGTCAGAGAGAGGTATTACTTTGGGTATCGCCCATGAAGGGTGTTATGAGATTTGGGAAGAAGGGAAAGTTGAGCCCCAGGTATATCGGGCCATTTGAGATTCTCGAGAGAGTGGGGGAGGTAGCTTATAGACTTTCGTTGCCTCCAGGGTTATCCTCAGTTCATCCGGTATTCCATGTGTCTATTCTCCGAAAATATCATGGTGAACCGTCCCACGTGTTAGATTTCAGATTTGTCCAATTGGATAAGGATTTGACCTATGAGGAGGAGCCAGGGCCATTCTAGATCGGTAGGTTCATCAGTTGAGGTCAAAGAGTTACCCTTAAGTTCAAGTGTAGTCGAGAGGTCAGCCTGTTGAGGCAACTACTTGGGAGTCCGAGTTGGACATGCGAAGTAGATATCCACACTTGTGCGCAAGTTCAGGTAATTTTCTATGTCCGTTCGAGGAAGAACGTTTGTTTTAGAGGTGGAGACTGGGATGACCCAAAGGGCTCATCTTGTGATTTAAGATTATATTCCAGGCTCGTTAGCCTAAAAAATAATTTTTTTTATTCACCTCGATTAGCATGGCGCAGTCCGAGCGTGAATCTGAAATGCCTTTATGTGAAAATATGTGAAATAATTATTTTGAGAGTTTAATTCGATTTTAGAGTACTTTGGTCAACGTTTTGAGTAAACGGATCCGGGCCCGTGTTTCTACAGTACTGGGAGGTCTGTAGTAAAGTATGGGATTTGAGCGTATGCCCCGAATTGAATTCCGAGGTCCCTATCTCCATAAATGATTTTTTATGAAAATTGTTATACTGAAATTTAAAGGAATTAAAGAAATTAATTTTTGCTTGAACTCGTTGGTATCGGGCCCGTATTTTGGTTCCGGAGCCCGGTAACGGTTTATTATAATATTTAAGTCATATCTGTGAAAGTTGGTGGAAATCAGAGTTTATTTGACGTGATTTGGACGTCTGGTTGAGAAGATAGTGAATTTGAAATGTTCTTGAGGAATTCATGAGTTTTGATGCTAAATCCATAATTTTAAGTATTATTTTGGTGATTTGATCGCACGAGCAAGTCCGTAGGATATTTTAGGACTTGTGTGCATGTTTGTCTTGGAGCCCCGAGGGCTCGGGAACCATCCGGGCGATGTGCGAGTCGAGTTAACTCTCAACAAGGGCTGATGGTACACCAGTTCTGGTGTTCCCGCACCTGCGACCCTTGAGACGCAAGTGCGAGCTGAAGCCAGCAGGTGCAACCAACGCTGGGTTCCCCTACTTCCGCAGATTCGGACTTCTCATTGCAGGAGCGGGACCGCAGAAGCGGAAACCCATTCGCAAATGCGGCCCCAAGGGGCCATTCCCATTCCGCAGAAGCGGACCACCTGTCCACACGTGCGGACGCGTAGATGAGGCCCAAGCACCGCAGGTGCGAGGGTCGGGAAATGAGTTCATGTGAATTAGAAATCCAAACCTTTTCTTCTTATCTTCAAAAGGGTGGGAGACCTAGGGCGATTTTCTCAAGGATTTTTCTTCCATAATCATAGGTAAGTGTTCATTAACTACTTTCTTCCAATTTCCCATGGTTTTTCATCAATTTACAATTATAAATCTAAGGTTTTCATGGTGGAATTGGGGATTTTGGGTAGAAACTAGGAATTTCGAAAATTTGGGGAATTTGAACTCAATTGGGGTCAGATTCCAAAACCAATCATATATCCGGGCTCGGGGTGAACGGGTAAACGGATTTTGGTCCGAACCACGAGTTTGGACCAAGAAGGCCCGGGGTCAGTTTTTAACTTTTTTTGGAAAAACTTAGGAAAACCATGATTATGCATTAAAGTTAATTCCTTTAGCAATAATTAATGATATAGAACTAATTATGATTAGATACGAGTGGGTTGGATGTGAATTATAAAGGAAAAGTTATACTTGAGCAGTGAGTGGCCTGCGAAATCGAGGTAATTGTTGTGTCTAACCTTAGATTGAGGGAATAGGTATTGAGTGACTACTTGCTACTTGTTTTGTTGTTGAATATGATGTATATGTGAGGTGAAAAGTACCTATACGTTGTGGTGGAGTCATAATATGCGAGTGAAAGATAATTCATGTTATTCTTGATGTCTTAAATCCTATTATCTATGATTATTGTTGTTAGTGAAATGTTGGAATATTTGTATCCGGTTCCACCGAGATGGATAGTATTATGAATATTGAGTAGAGATTGAAATGGTATATAGTGATAAAAACTATGATGACATATTTATTTCTTGTGAAATTCCTCTTTATATGTTGTTAATGGTTCTGTGACTGGTGAGGAAGGGAGTAAAGCACGAAGGGTGATCCCGTGCATAATTTATTTAAATTGTGAGGAAGAGTGTAAAGCACGAAGGGTGATGTCGTGCATAATTTATTTAAATTGTGAGGAAGAGTGTAAAGCACGAAGGGTGATGTCGTGCATAATTTATTTAAGTTGTGAAAAAGTGTGTAAAGCACGGAGGGTGATGCCGTGCATAATTTATTTAAATTGTGAAGAAGTGTGTAAAGCACGAAGGGTGATGTCATGCATAATTTATCTATATTGTGAGGTGAGAGTAAAAGCACGAAGGGTGATGCCGTGCATTCTTATTTATAATCATGTGAGGATGAGAGTAAGAGCATGAAGGGTGATGTCATGCATTCCTATTTATTTTTTGGTAAGGCTGAGAGTAGAAATACGAAGAGTGATGCTGTGCAAGTTTTCTTTCTATTTTAATTGCTTAAATTGTTGTTGATCACTGTCTATTCTGTCTTATTGTTTTTCTCACTCCTTATGTTAAATTTCCCACTGTATGCTCCCTCCCCATTATTGGTTGTTTACTTTTCTTTGATCGCTGTTGTTTTACTAGCATGGTTATACATGTACAGGTTTTGTTTGTGGTGTCCTGTCCTAGCCTCTTCACTACTTTCTCGAGGTTAGGCTCGACACTTACCAGTACATGGGGTCAGTTGTACTGATACTACACTCTGAACTTTTTGTGCAGATCCAGGTTTAGGTCCGAGCTGATTTCGAGTTAGAGCTGACACTTCCGCACGGAGACACAAGGTAGATCTTTCGACTTCCGCGGATTCCTGGAGTCTCTTCCTTATTATTCAGTTGTTGTTTTCTTTAGTTCAAAATAGATATAAATTCTCTTTCAGCCAAATACTTGTAGTAAATTCTTAGTAGTTCGTGAATTGTGACTCCAAACCCTGGGTAGCTAGACATTAGTATTAGTTTCGCAGTATCACTTTACTATTTCATTTACTACTTTTGGTATCGTATATTGGATGGCAGTAACATTTCTTATATGTCTTAATTGTTTTAATGTCATAAACCCTATAATGTTGGCTTGCCTAGAAAGTATAGCGTTTGGCGCCATCACAGTCCCAACGGTGGGAAATCAGGTCGTGACAGCCCTCGAGCGGGCTAATGTTAAAGTTATAAGGAAAAAAATAAATTGATGAACAAGAATGTATAAGCAAGAGAGAAAGTGTTATATTTCTTTGATATGTGTGAACAATGTGTCTTACAAATTGTTAGAACTCCCCTTTATATAGTAGAGAAATTCTATGTATGGTATAACTCTAACTATAGAAGGAAATCACATGATTAGCTAATTAATCGTTCCTGATTAGAAGTTGAGAATTTTTTTTTTTTTTTACATGGATTGTTTAATGAAGTTTAGTGTATGTATTAATTTTATATGGTACCATGATTTATTATTTTAATATTTTAATAGTAGTACTTTTGGATAAGGGGAAGATACTTGGTAAATGTCCATATACATGTATATATATTAGTATCACTTCCTATGACTCATCCACTTCAAATGGTTATTAAATTAAGTGGACAAGGATGGTTAAGGGGTTGCCACATGGAATTAAGTTAGGCCAAGGGTGTCACCATTGTGCACATAAGTCATAGCATTTGATGTGCTTTGCTTACACGTGAAAGGCAAGCCTTAAGCTTTCATGTTATTCTTTGGCAATTTAAGAGATAGAAAGGAGATTGCGATCTTTCCTTCTATTGTTGGGGTAGATAACCATTTACGTGGCAGCAATTAGGAAATTCAACAGTTACTAGGCAAGTCTTGGAACTAGGCGGCAAGATTAGAGAATTCTTTAGCCAAGTCATCATACCAAATGGGGCCCACAACCCATAATTTTAAGAGTTTCCTACATTAAAGTAAGATATATATCTTGCTAAGTAACAGATGGGATTATCAGAAAAAGGAGTTTATATGAAGCCTTACAATGCTATAGCAGCGTTACTTGCAAATTTTAAGAAAGTACGATATAATCTTTCTCAAGAATATCTACGAATTTGTCCCTACTTCGATCCGCCGTTATGTGTTTTTCACAAAGACGTGTGTTAGAGGGATTGTCAAGAGAATCGGCTCAGGTATGTTAAGGCTAACCCTTTATTATTTTTTCATGATCCAAGTAACGATACTTAAACATAATGATATTCCATAAGTGGTTCTACTCTTAGCAGTTAAGGATGTCTATGTTATTCATTCCTGTAAAAGTGATATTCAAGCATGTGTAAGTATGTTCCTAAGTTTCTAGTGAGGTATTTGATAAAGATGTTACTATTTATAATATAGTGATACATGCATCTTCATGCATTTACCACCGGGTGGGGTAGTTATGTATGATTGTTTACCACCGGTTGGGCAGTTATGTATGATTGTTTACCACCGGTTGGGTAGTCATGCATCATAAAAAAAACTCTCATTGGATTTGATCCCGACTGATAGTTGGGTAATTATTATTGCATACGACCGTGTAATATCTCTTATTGAGGTGTATTGTGGACGTGATCAATTGCCTGCCTACACCTATACCTATAGCCATGTGTAATCCTGACCCGCCTACACTGTCATATTGCATTCAACTGAATGAGCCTCATTAAGGGGCTTGCTTATGTTTCTCATGCTAAGACTTGATCATGTTGTCATGTATATTAGTGGAATATTATTAATAACTATCATGTGAAGATCATGTGTTAGACCCTGGTGGTTTAACTTTTAACTGAACTCAATTACTTGTCTAAATGAACTGATTACAACCTGCTTATCATGCTTTAATGAACTAAGGATAAACCTCTCTCCATGTTGTTTCATGTCTATTTGATATCACCATAGAGGGGCTAATCATGAAATGGAGTATTAATTGTGCCTAGCAGCCTAAAACCTATTAACTACCCATTGTTACCACTAGATATCATGTCATTAGGAAAACCTGATCCCTCATAGTATATTAGTGTCTTTGTTATTTACCATCACCTCTAAGAAGTTCGAACAATACAAGAAAGGTTACAGCCTTGTGTATGTTAATCCTTGACCAATCTGAAGCGTCTATTGTTTTGCTCTATCAGTCAATTTGCCCTGATATACCCTTATGTCTAGAGTCAGTATTGTTATTGTTTCTGAAATGCTCATGTTTTGGTATTTTGATGATAATGCAACATCTTCAATAGTTGTTTGTATCGATGTATTGGACTTCTGTGCATGTGATCTTTTTGGAAGTCCATGTGTTTATTTCTGGCAATGCATGAAATTGAAAACATTACTTGTGTTTAAACCTTTGAGGAATAGCAAGAGTAGGTGGCTAAGTTTCACGGTCACAATAAATATGTCACAAATCGCACCTCAAGTGCCCAAAATCACAACTTTCCAAAGAAGTTAACGATAATAATATTTCCACAATAAATATCTCATGGATCAACCACAATACGTTAGAAATGTCTCAACAATAGCAACTGAAAGTGAATATCTCAGCAAGAATGGTATTTCAACAATTTATAACTTTGCCTCAATGTGAATCACGGCCTTTATAACTTCACACCGAAATTCAACAATAAGATATTCCAAGAAATAACAATTTCAAGTAAGGTATTTCAACAGTTAAATATTTGACAAGGAAATGAGAGAACAATAACTTCAACTAAGCATGTAAAGGCGAACGACAAGTAAGAGATGAGACAAGTATTTATAGTTTCAAGTGAATCACCTAAGGATAGAACAATGATGAATATAACATGTTATGAAAATTCAATTAAAGGCATGAAAAGAATCTACATAACTTTAACATGTCAATTACCATATTTAGCCGGTGTACCCACTCAACACCTTGCGTACACAGCTTTCATGTACCACAATTAACATAAAACAACACCAATCCTAAAGGGTAATTTTATCACACAAAATTAGGCAAGACACTTACTTCAAAATACGCTAACTAAATCCTCTAGCAAGCCTTTTCCTAGAATATCCAACTCTAAATGGCTCGAATCTAGCCAAACTAAATATATAGCATAAATACAAACCATAGAAAATTATTTCGGACAATAAAGCTGTAATCTAAAAAGAAAACAAAAAATCAACTCAAAAGTCAACATCCGACCCGCGTCTTGAAATCTGACAAAACTTACAAAATCTGAAGACCTATTCGATAACGAGTCCAACCATACTAGAATTACTCAAATCGACCTTCAAATCCTCAAAATATAGTATATGAAGTTTTCACAATTTTTCCCAACATTTCTAATCCAAAACACAAATTAAATGAGGAAAAGAAGATGGATTCATGTATAATACCCAAATCCAAGTTAGAATCACTTACCCTTATCAGTTCCTTGAAACCCTCATTTTTTAAATTAAATATTGTTGCCCAGTTATTGCCTTTCGTGATCGCAGACAATCACGGGCGGTCGCATAGAAAAAATCTTCCCCAGCTCACAAAATTCCTTCGTGATCGCGTAAAGCCATTTGTGAATGCAATGACTAGCTTCCTCAGCTTACACGATCGAGTCCTAGGCCACTCAATCGCGAAGAACCTCGCGTGCCTCAGCCCCAGACTCTCCTTCCTTATACGCAAATGCGGTCCAAATCACACGTTTACGATGCACTATCTCCTCAACCTTCACGATCGCACCCCTGACTTCCCGAACACGAAGAATAAAATTCCATCAGTCCCTAAGGACTCTACGTCATAGTGGGAGAATGTCACGACCCCAAATCCTAAACCGGCCGTGATGGCACCTATCATGGAACTAGGCTAGCCAACCATTTCAGACTATCAACATATTTCATAATTTCCCAAAATTAGCAGATTTTAATATAGCAGAATGAGATGAACAAATTATACACTTCCCCAAAACCTTGAGTCAACTGTCATGAGCATTTAGAACTGTAAATGCAATGTACAATGAGATGACTTGCTACTACAAAGCATGGAATACAAAAGACAAAGCTATGAACTGAGGAAGAGAAAGGAGGTGAGCTGGGGGGATGTTGAGCAGCTACCTCGATCCTCGAACAACTCCAAGCTCGTCCAAAAATCAACTAGTGAGATGGTCCGGTACTTGGATCTGCACACAGAGGTGCAGGAGTAACGTGAGTACGCCAACTCAGTAAGTAATCAAAGTAACTAAAAACTTGAGTACAGTGACGAGCATTTATAAATCATATAAATCCATAAAATAAGTGACTGTGGAAATAAGTAAATTAAGTCAGGAATTTACGTTTCCGAGTATTTCATAAAACTCCAGTTTCCATTAAAAATCTCGTATAAAAATATTTATCCAACAGTTATTATCAGAGGCTTTGTGTAAAGAATAGTGAAAAATAGTAGTTTGATAAAATATAAGCCCCTCGGGCACAATATCACTCATAATAAAGCCTCTCGGGCAAGCCTCTCAATCACTCGTGACTCCACTATCAGTATCTCATGCTCTCACTTAAACACTCGTACTCAGCAAGTACCATGAATACACACACTGCTGCGGCGGGCANATGCAGCCCGATCCTTATAACATACGTTGCGGCGTGCAGCCCGATCCATATAATAGTCGACTACGCTCACTAGGGTCTACAGACTCCTGGAGGCGCTCCTTCGGCCCAAGCGTTATATTTGTTGTGGCGTGCAGCCCGATCCAATATGTACATTGATGCAGCGTGCAGCGCGATCCATATATAACATATATTGTTGTGGCGTGCAGCCCGATCCATATATATATATGATCTAGATTGCCGCGGCGTGCAGCTCGATCCATATGTAACATAATATATATATTGCTGCGGCGTGCAGCCCGTCCCATACTATCCTCACATACTCGGCGCTCGGCCTAACACATATATATTATTGTGGCGTGCAGCCTGATCCATAACTATCCTCACATACTCGGCTCTCGTCCTGACTCAGTCATCCTCACAACCCACTTGGGCAATTCATCTGAACTCACGGGACTCAAACCAAAATACTTCTCAGAGTTTTCAAAGCAGTGTCATGACAGTGGAAATAACAACAAGTAGGAAACATGACTGAGTTCACAATTGTTCTATCAGGATAGTGGGAAAATAGTGTAAAAGTACCTCTGAGGGTCTAAACAGGTCGGCACGAGGCCGCAAACATGCCTCACATTCCATAACAAGTATAAGCTTCTGAAAGACAGGACATCATAAGGTTTCAAATCGAATACGCGGCTTAATAGTCGCTATGGGATGGACCAGGCCACAATCCCTATCGGTGCACACCCCACGCTTGTCACCTAGCATGCGCGTCACCTCATTTACCAAAATAATATCAAATACCGGGGTGTCATACCCTCAGGTTTAGAGTTACAATCGTTACTTACCTCAAAACAACCCAAAAGCTACTCTTCGATGCGCTTGCCCCTCGAATTGGCTCCCAAATTCTCCGAATCTAACCAAAACCAAATTAACATCATCAACATACGCTATAGGAACAAAACCCAATCGAAAACTATCAGTTTAGACACAATTCTCAAAATTTGGCCAAACCCAAGCCCCGGACCCACTTCTCGGAATTTGATAAAATTTACGTCACTAGAATCCTCATTCTCCCATGATTCTATAGATACCAAGAACACCAAAATCGGACCACAAATGCCCACTCAAATCCTCAAAAGAAATTTCCAATTCCATGCACTTAACCTCCCCAAATTTTGGGTTTAAATTCAACAAATTTCTGGTTTAATACTTAGAAAACGACTTAGAAACGAGTTATGAAGTTTAAAACCTTACCTCCAAGTGATTCCCTTTCATTTGCTCTTCAAACCCTCTCAAAGAGCTCCAAACCCGCTTATCAATGGAGGAAAATAGACAAAATTTCGTAAGAAAGGATATTTAAAACATTCTTACCAGCACTACCAACACACGTGATCTCATAGAACACATATCAATCCCCCACACGCGCATCAGAACCTCTAAGCGATCACACAAAGGGCCACATAATCGCACTGCTTCACCTGCCCAACCTATGCGATCACAATCATTATTACGCGATCGCATAGAAAAAATTTCCTGCCCTAGTCTTTTACTCTACGCGATCGCGGATAAATCCACGCGATCGCGGTGAAGAAATCACTGCTGCTAAAACACCAGAAAAACAAGTGACTCCTTAAGACCAAAAATGCCCGTCTGAGTATCCGAAATACATTCAAGGCCCCCGGGACCTCAACCAAACCTACCAACATATCCCATAAAATCATTCAAACTTAGTCGACCCTTCGAAACACCAAAAACAACACAAAAACACCAGAATTACATCAAATTCAAGCCTATGAACTTTGAAATTGCTAAATTTTGCTAATGATGCCGCAATCAACCAAAACACATCTGATTGACCTGAAATTTTGCACACATATCCAAAATGAAATTATGAACGTGCTCCAACTGTTAGAATTTCATTCTGACCCCGATAACCTATTTTTCATTGCCGACCAAAAATCGCCAAAAACTAACTTTCGCCAATTCAAGCCTAATTCTACACCAGACATCAAAACTTCATTTAGAACACACTCATACGTCCCTAACCACCTAACGAAGCTATCCGAGCCATAAAATTTGCATTCCGAGATCGTTTACCAATAAGTCAACTCCTAGTTAAGTTTTCAACTATTAAGCTAATTTAAGAGACTAAGTTTCTCAATTCTCACCACGACCACTCCGAACCTGAACCAACCGGCCCAACACAACATAAATAGGCTAAGAAACATATGATAAAGCATAAACGGGGGAAACGGGGCTAATCAAATGGAACAATTGGCCGGGTTGTTACATCCTCCCCTCTTAAACAAACGTTCATCCTCGAACAAGTCTAGAAACATACCTGGAGTCTCGAAGAAGTGAGGATATTTTCTCCGCATCTCTCGCTCGGTCTCCCAAGTGGAATCCTCCACTGTCTGTCCTCTCCACTGAACCTTCACTGAAGCTATATCCTTAGACCTCAACTTTCTGACCCGACAACCCAAAATAGCCACTAGCTCTACCTCATATGGCATATCACCCTCGAGTTGAACCGTAATGAAGTCCAAAACATGAGAAGGGTCACCAACATACTTCCGGAGCATCAAAACATCGAACACCGGATGAATACTCGATAAGTTGGGAGGCAAGGCAAGTCTATATGCCACCTCCCCAATCCTCTGAAGCACCTCAAAAGGCCCAATGAACCTGGGACTCATCTTTCCCCTCTTTCTGAACCTCATAACACCCTTCATTGGTGACACCTTCATCATTTCTTTCTCCCCAACAACGAAAGACACTGTACCAAACACACACGCAAGTATACGCGGTCGTCAAGTAACAAAGTGACTAAAAGTCGGATGTCGAACCCACAAGGACTTGTGATTAACTATTAACTAAATTTAGACTATCATTATCTAAACAATAATTAAACCTAATAATATTTGATTCTAAATTAATTAAAATAAAGAAAACAAATAGTGAACTCTGAACAAGGGAACATCAGATTTTTATGATATCAATGTAATGAAAACGATCTAGGGTTATGGGCTATCTAACAATCGTATTATATTCTTCAATTGAATTAACTAATTAATTTATCTGGTTTATTGGTTAACAGAAGTTAACATTTCTCATAAGAATCTGTCGAGTTCTTACTCGCCTATTCAAGCTAACCTAACGCCTATAGTCTATGGAGTTAGAATCAAAAAGAACGCATTTATAATTCATGTAAATTAACCGAGCAAGGGAATTAGGTATATGTCTATCCTAACCGCGAATTCGTTCCCCGATGCCCAGGTTCAAGAACTTGGGCTACTAAATCCTATATGCAATCTAGAATTCTCACTTTCGAGTTCAACTCTAGATTCGTAGCAAGTATTCAATTGGTGATCAAGTAATCAAATAATTAAGTGCAAGATTGAATAAATAAACCAATGCGATAAACTAAGAAATCAAAATCAATATTCGAATAACAATATTCATGAAAGAACCACAACCTAAGAACGTAAAGTTTAGCTCCACATAGACATGGTAGCCAAACAACAAATCATACAAAGAAACATAAAAATTAATAAGTTTGGTGGAAGAAAAGATGAAACTCGGCCTCCACGGAGGCTCTATACTTGTATTTTCCTCTAAAAGTCACGTCCTCCCCCCTCCAAAATAGGTTTAGAACCCCTTTTATACAAGTTGGGACAGTGTAGAGCCCAAATAACCTTGTCCCGAACAAAGTAGGAAAAATCCCCGTAATGGAGGTCCAGGCCAGCGCGTCGCGCTGGACCTGGCGCACAAAACAGTACGTTTTCCTTCTCTTTTCTTTTCAATTTGGTGCTTCAGTTGCTCTTTTGCCATTTTAACGTTTTTGTTTGTTTTCCTTTCCAAAATTCTTGCATTTGTTTCTTTTGTCTTCTTTCGCAATTTGTCTTCAATCAATTTTTCATTATCTCATTAAAACATTTCTCATCATCAAATAATCACGAGGCATTTTTGTAGTGCATAAAATACACATAAAATCTCTATCTTGCTCTCAATTTCGTCTTAAACGTACCTACACATAAAATAGACTCAATTAAGCAAAAATATAGTATAGTTGAGCATTAAAGCACCTAAAATATAAGGTAATTAATGCAGTAAAAATACGGAGTTATAGCCAAACATCACTACCCCACACTTAAACGTTGCTCGTCCTCGAGTCAACTAACAATTCACACTATCCTTGAGCACTTTATTTTTACACAATTGAGGCACATTACACCAATGACCATGGTTGATAGCAAGAATTAAACCTTAGCATATGAAATCACATAAATTTACCTTTTTCTTTGCCAATTTCAAAAATATTCGAACAAAGACAACATGTTCATGACTATCCTAGCCTCACAAACCGACTCAATGTCACAATGTACTCGTGGCTTGAACACCCAACACCATAGAAAAAGCTAATAATGTGACCTATCCCTCGTGTAACCATGTGCCCTCACAACAAAAGCAAAGAGAGTAAAATCAATCCACACATTCGATTCTCATGCTCACATATATCAAAGAAAGTCGCGCACTCTCACAAAAGAAGTCACATGCATGTAATTGGTACCAAAGGCTTGACCTTAGTGTAAAATCTCTACTAATATAAGCTCGCTCAATCTAAAATCAATTAGGACTTTTTATGGTTGTACTGTGGGCTAAGGGACGGGTACGATATATATAGAAATAGTGGTTCACCCTCCTAAGCACTTTAACACATCACCAAATAACTTAAGCACAAATTCTTCAACACCACTTCAATTTTACAAATAATATCACCCCCAAAAACGTTCCATTATTATTTAAGCACTACTTTAATTCATACCCACTAGTAAGAACAAAACAACACTTTATTCATCTATATTTTTCTTTCTTTTTTTTTTCTTCAGATTTCTTTTTTTTTTTAGGAATTTTCGCTAGTGGCATATTCTTTTACAAAACTAGTGCAAATTTCTTCCTTTCCTTGGTCCCACTCAAAAGCCATCTCACACTTAGTTCCTTCTTACTTCGGTTAGCGCTCATTTCACAATTAAAGTGCATTAAGAGGTAAAAGGATCAAAACAATGTCAATTAAGAATAAAAATGGTATAGGCTTGTAATGTGGGTACCAAATAAAATTCAATAGGCTCAAAATGGTTAACTAGGGATAAATTTTATTTATGATAAGCAATCAGCTCAAAAAGATCAAAGAAAGCCTAAAATCAGTTTTCAAACAAAGCATCACCTCAAATTTCGCTTCAACTCACATACCGGGCAAGTTCTAGACTCAATCACAAAAACTTGGACTAAGAAAAAACCTCAGCACACATGGCACATGATTCATTAAGGAAGGTCCCATTTCGACTCTCAACAAATGCAAGTATTCACGGAGCCACGAGATATAAAGCATTAAGCGCAAAGTGAACACAAGTCAAGGAAACGAGAAATAGTCGTCATAAAACAAGTTATCCAATATATAAAGGCATCAAGATTAATATCAAAATATAGGGAAGATAATACACATGCCAAAGCCTAAATATGTTACTATCAAACAAGTCAAGGCGCCTAGGAATCTCATCTTTCTTCCTCCATTTATTCCCTAAATTCTAATCTACTCTAAAAATAATAAAATATACTACTACCCGGTTCAAACTACATCCCATGGAAAAGAACCGAGGCACAAAGAAAAACCACAGGGGATTATTACTACCTAAAGAAAGCAAAAAAGACATATTTTTGGATTTTTGTTTAGACTTTAATCCCTCAAGAAAACTGTCTAGGAGATCCATCGTCTGGAAAAGTCCAATTTTTCTACTTTTTTCTTTTTTTTTTATTATAAAATTAATCAAATGAAATACTACACTATTATAAAAAAAATACGAAACTAAAATAAAAAAATTAACATACTAATAAAATACTACTAATGAGCTAAAGGAATTCCTTCCACCCCACACTTAAAAGAGTGCAGTGTCCCCAATGCACAAATAAAGAAAAAAATAACGAGGGTGGATAAGAAACTCGCTGAAAGGCTAAAGACCGAAGCACAAACAGCTCACGGGGTACTCAGACTTCTCTCAAGGATGGTCCTTGTGCGGGCACCCCACACTTATTTCCAACCATCTAGCTCGCTTTTGCACTCTTCCATTGGCTTTGTTTCCTATGCTCATAATCCTAAAAAACAAAACAACACTATAAGAATAATAAAAATAATATAATAAACAAAATTAAAGAAAGTAGTAAAGCTGGGTTGCCTCCCAACAAGCGCCTAATTTAACATCGTGGCACGACGTGAACAACTTTCTGCCTCCACTTCGAACTTATGAATTGTACCCCTAACAAGACATCAAGACTGTGTCTATGCTCCTTTGGTGGGGATACAAAAATAAATAGGCCAAGTAATTAATTTTTCACTCTATACTTCTCGGCCTTTATATGAGGAATGTAATTTTTTTCTCTCTTGCACAACAAATCCAAGAATGCAAGCAGCATGTTCCTCTTCCATTTACTCCTCCAAAGGCTCGGATGACTCGATTTCCATGTTATCATCCAAACATAATGTCGAAAAATATTTAGAATGAGGACCAATACTCCCCAACTCTAGAATTTTATTACTATTTATGTCCTCATTTTACATGCACTAGAGTCTTCAAATATAACATTATCATATGACTCTAGAACACTCTTCCCAACATTGACATCCTCAAGGAAATAATGGTCTAATGATTGGTATTCTCGTTTTAGCTCCTCAATTTGGTCTAGAAGACTCTTTTCAGCTTCACACAACTCATCATTAAATTGTTGGGCGTTACACGCATCAACCTTTGCACTCAAATCTGCATCTAAGTTACGCACATCCAAGCCAAACATGTCAATTTCTTGTGCAAGTTCAACTCTCTCCTTAGACCAGTCATTCACCAATTTTGTTAGAAGATAACGTCGTTTCTCATTTTCTCTTGATCGTTAATATTCTTCCCAATACCAACCCTTACTCCCATATTCAAATTCAGATCTCGCAGCGTTCAAGTCATGACAAGCCCAAAAATACGGGCCATAAAAATCTTCCGTCAACCAAGCATCTTCATCAATAAACTTACCTCCGGATACTTCATCCCCAAATATCATGTTGAGAGAACTATGAACACACTAAGAGAAACATCAAAATTGTTATAAAAATAAAAATATTTACAAAAAGAGAAGAAAAAAAAAATAAAAAGTTGTAAAGGTAAAAGTAAAAGTCTAATATAGAAAAATTGTTAATTTCTAAGTCCCCGGCAACGGCGCCAAAAACTTGTTGCAACCAAACACTACAGAAGTATACGCGATCGTCAAGTAATAAAGTGACTAAAAGTCGGATGTCGAACCCACAAGGACTTGTGATTAACTATTAACTAAATTTAGACTATCATTATCTAAACAAGAATTAAACCTAATAATATTTGATTCTAAACTAATTAAAATGAAGAAAACAAATAGTGAACTCTGAACAAGGGAAAAGCATATTTTTATGATATCAATGTAATGAAAACGATCTAGGTTTATGGGCTATCTAATTATCGTATTGTATTCTTTAATTGAATTAACTAATTAATTTATCAGGTTTATTGGTTAACAGAGTTAACAATGCTCATAAGAATCTGTCGAGTTCTTACTCGCCTATTCAAGCTAACCTAACACCTATATGTCTATGGAGTTAAAATCAACAAGAACGCATTTATAATTCCTGTAAATTAAGGAAATTAGGTATATGCCTATCCAAACCGCGAATCCGTTCCGCGATGCCCAGGTTCAAGAACTTTCTCTACTCAATCCTATATACAATATAGAATTCTCACTTTCGAGTTCAACTCTAGATTCGTAGATAGTATTCAATTGGTGATCAAGTAATCAAATAATTAAGCGCAAGAAATCAAAATCAATATTCGAATAACAATATTCATGAAAAAATCACAATCCTAGAACGTGAAGATTAGCTCCATATAGACATGGTAGCCAAACAACAAATCATACAAAGAAACATAAAAATTAATAAGTTTGGTGGAAGAAAAGATGAAACTCGGCCTCCACGGAGGCTCTATACTTGTGTTTTCCTCTAAAAGTCACGTCCTCCCCCATCCAAAATAGGTTTAGAACCCCTTTTATACAAGTTGGGACCGTGTAGAGACGAAATAACCTTGTCCCCAATAAAGTAGGAAAAATCCCCGTAATGGAGGTCCAGGTCAGCGCGTCGCGCTGGACCTGGTGCACAAAACAGTATGTTTTCCTTCTCTTTTCTTTTCAATTTGGTGCTTCAGTTGCTCTTTTGCCATTTTAACATTTTTGTTTGTTTTCCTTTCCAAAATTCTTGCATTTGTTTCTTTTGTCTTCTTTTGCAATTTGTCTTCAATCAATTTTTAATTATCTCATTAAAACATTTCCCATCATCAAATAATCACGAGGCATTTTTGTAGTGCATAAAATACACATAAAGTCTCTATCTTGCTCTCAATTTCATCTTAAATGTACCAACACATAAAATAGACTCAATTAAGAAAAAAAATAGTATAATTGAGTATTAAAGCACCTAAAATATATGGTAAGTAATGCACTAAAAATACGGAGTTACAACCAAACATCAGACATATCTCGGACCTTCTGGTTCGCATAACTCTTCTACCTAGACTGCGTCGTGCAAAGCCGCTCCTGAATCAACTTCACCTTTCCCAACGCATCCTGAACGAAGTCTGTGCCCAATAGCCTAGCCTCGTTCGGCTCAAACCGACCAACCGGATATCTGCACCTCCTACCATATAAAGCCTCACACGGAGCCATCTAGATACTCGACTGATAACTATTATTATAAGCAAACTCCGCGAGTGGCAGAAAGTGGTCCCATGAACCCTCAAAATCAATGACACAGGCATGCAACATATCCTCCAAAATCGGAATAGTAGGCTCCGACTGTCCGTCGGTCTAAGGATGAAATGTTGTGCTCAACTCAACCTGAGTACCTAACTCCCTCTGCACGGCCCTCCAAAACTGAGATGTGAAATGAGTACCTCTATCAGAAATGATAGAAACTGGAACCCCATGCAATCGGACAATCTCCCTAATATAAATCTCAGCTAACCGCTCCAAAAATAAGTAGTACCAACAGGAATGAAGTGTGCGGACTTGGTCAGCCGATCCACAATAACCCATATAGCATCAAACCTCCTTGAAGTCCGTGAAATCCCAACTAAAAAGTCCATGGTGACTTGCTCCCACTTCCACTCTGGGATATCTAATCTCTGAAGCAATCCACCTGGTCTATGGTGCTCATACTTGACTTGCTGACAGTTAAGACACCGAGCCACAAACTCGACAATATCTCTCTTCATCTGCCTCCACCAGTAATGCTGACTCAGATCCTGATACATCTTTGTGGCACCCGGAAGGATGGAATTCTATGAACTATGGGCCTCAGCTAGAATCAAATCTCGAAGCCCATCCACATTGGGCACGCAAATACGGACCTTCATCCTCATGACCCCATCATTTCCAATAACCACATCCCTGGCATCACCGTGACAGACCCTGTCCTGAAGAACGAGCAAGTGTGGATCATCATACCGGCGTGCTCTAATCAGATCATAAAGATACGACTTGGAGGCTACATAAGCCAATACCCGCGGGGACTCTGATAGATCCAATCTCACAAACTGACCCGCTAAAGCCTAAACATCAAGTGCTAAAGATGTCTCTACTACTGGAAGGTTGGCAAAACTCCCCAATCTCTCCGCCCTGCGACTCAGGGCATCGGCCACTACATTGGCCTTCCCCGGATGATATAAAATAGTGAGGTCATAGTCCTTGAGAAGCTCCAATCACCTCCTTTGACGCAAATTTAGATCCTTCTGCTAAAAAAGATGCTGCAAACTATGGTGATCAGTGAAAATCTCACAATGCACTCCATATAAATAATGATTCCAAATCTTCAAGGCGTAGATAATAGCTGCTAGCTCAAGATCGTGCACTGGATAATTCATCTCGTGCACCTTCAAATGTCTGGACGCGTAGGCAATCACCCTACTTCCCTGCATGAAAACCGCTCCAAGGCAAACTCTCGAGACATCACAGTAAACTGTATAAAAACCTGAACCCATAGGCAAAACCAACACTGGAGCTGTAGTCAAAGCTGACTTGAGCTTTTGAAATCTCTCCTCACTCTCCTCAGTCCACCTGAACTGAGCACCTTTCTGGGCCACTCTGGTCATAGGTGCTGTAATAGATGAAAATCCCTCTACGAAACGGCGATAGTACCCTACCAAAACAAGGAAACTGCAAATCTCGGTAGCTGATGCCGGTCTAGGCCAGCTCTGCACCACCTCTACCTTCTTTGGATCAACCTGAATACCCTCAATGGACACCACATGCCCCAAGAAAGCTACTGAATCAAGCCAGAACTCACACTTCAAAAATCTTGCATACAATCTCTTCTCTCTCAAGGTCTGAAGCACAACCCTCAAATGATGTTCATGACCCTCCCGAGATTGGGAATATACCAAGATATCATCAATAAAGACGATGATGAAAGAATCCAGATAATATTGGGATACACTTTGTATCAAGTGCATAAAGGCTGATGGGCCATTGGTCAGCCCGAATAACATAACCAGAAACTCATAATGATCATATCTAGTCCTGAAAGCAGTCTTTGGAATGTCTGTCCCCGGAATCTTCAAGTGATGATAGCCGGAACGCAAGTCAATCTTGGAAAATACCCTGGCACCCTGCAACTGATCAAACAAGTCATCTATACGAGGCAAAGGATACTGATTCTTCACTGTAACTCTGTTCAGTTGCCGATAATCAATACACATATGCATAGAACCATCCTTCTTCTTTCCAAACAACACCAGTGCACCCGAAGGTGACACACTAGGACGAATGAAACCCTTATCTAGGAGTTCCTGAAGCTGCTCCTTTAATTCCTTTGTCTCCGTTGGTGCCATACAATAAGGTGGAATAGAAATAGGCTGAGTGCCTAGCACCAGGTCAATACCAAAATCAACGTCCCTGTGAGGTGACAGGCTTGGCAGGTCTGCAGGAAACACGTCCAGAAAGTCACGGACCACAGGAACCGAATCAATAGTAGGAGTCTCACCACTAACATCCCTCACAAAATCCATATACGATAAACATCCCTTCTCAACTATACGTGAAGCCTTCAGGTAGGAAATCACCCTGCTAGGCACATAATTAGAAGAACCTCTCCACTCAACCCTCGGACATCCTGGCATAGCTAAGGTCACGGTCTTATCGTTAAAATCAAGAACAGCATGACACGCAGATAACCAATCCATGCCCAATATCACATCAAAATCGACCATGCTGAGCAATAGTAGGTCCACTCGGGTCTCCAGACCCCCAATAGATATCACACACGATTGATACACACAGTCCACAACAACAGTATCTCCTACCGGAATCGACACATGAACAGATGTAACTAAAGACTCACGGGGTATATCCAGAAAATGGGAAAAAATATGAAGAAACATAGGAATATGTAGAACCAGGGTCAAACAAAGCCAAAGCATCTCGGCAACATACTGAGACAATACCTGCGATCACTGCATTGGAGGCTATAGCATCTGGCCTGGCTAGGAAGGCATACATACAGGCTTGACCTCCACCTGCTCGACCTCCCCTATAGGGCAGCCTCTAGCTGACTGACTACCACCCCTGGCTGCCTCTAGCTCAAATAACTGGACCTGAAGTCGAAGGCTGACCCCTCAGCTGAGATGGGCCTCCGAGAAGATGAGGACACTGCCTCCTCATATGCCCGAACTCTCAACACTCATAACAACTCCCTGGAGCTGGAGACGGGGACTGAAATGAACCCCTGGCACCGGAATGGCCACTAGGAGAACCATTCAGAGAGGAACCCTGAGTTGATAGTGCTCGAGCTGCACTTTGGGCTGGAAGGGCACCGAATGAAGAATGGCCTGGCTCAGAACCACAGGGACCATCCCCCGAAGATGCACCATTATAGGTTGGGCGGCCTGACCGAGGAGGCCTTAATGAACGGCCTCTACTATGCTAAAACTACCCCCTGGAAGGAGCACCACTAGATCCACCCGATCCACGAGGCCTCTTGGCCTCCTTCATTACCCGCTCCTGGCTGCAAACCGACTCAATATCGCGAGCAATATCAACAACCTGCTCGAAGGTAGCACCCGATACTCCTTTCCGAGTCATAAAATGGCGGAGCTGATAATTGAGGCCATCCACGAACCTCCTAATCCTCTCCCTATCAGTAGGGACCAACTCGGTGGCATGAAGAGCCAACTCCAAAAACCGTATCTCATACCGCATCACTAATATCTCCCCCTGACGTAGCTGCTCAAAATGCCTGCGCTGCTCCTCCCTATGAGACTGGGGTACATACTTCTCTAAGAAGATAGTGGAGAATTGCTTCCAGGTGAGGGGTGCTGAACCAGCAAGCCTATGCCTCTCAAAAGACTCCCACCAAGTGAAAGCAGCACCAAAAAACTGAAAAGTAGCAAATGAGACCCCACTGGTCTCGAAAATCCCAGCCGTATGCAGCATCCTCTGACACTTATCCAGAAACCCTGGTCATCCTCGCCCTCAGCACCACTGAATGTCGGAGGCTGAAGTCTACTAAACCTCTCCATCCTACGCTGCTCATCATCTGACATAGCTGGAATCACGAAATCCTGAACTGGAGCAACCGACTGGGCTGGAGCCGCCCCCGGTGTCTAATAGCCCTGAGTAACCCACTGAGGTGTTCAGGCAATAGGAATTTGACTGCCTCCCCCCGCCTGAGAAGTAGCAGCAACTGCCTGAGCAAGGGTGGTACACACAATCACGATATGAGCCAAGGTCTCCTAAAGACCCAGAATAACAATAGGCACTGTCGGTGCCTAAGCCTGTCCTGCTGGAGCATCTGCGGCAGGAACTTGATCCAGAATAGTAGGGGGATCAACTGATACTGCCCTGGATACCACATATGCTGGCCCCCTACCTCTACCATGGCCTCGACCGCGGCCTCGACCCCTCGCTGGTCTAGCTGGCGGTTGATCACCGTGATCAGTGGCGCGAGTTCTCACCGTCTGTGAGAGAATGAAACAATAGAAGTTTATATTTCCAGAATCAACCAAATGGCATGACAGAATTCAAGAAAAAATGAGATTGTTCCTAAGGGTTCTACAGCATTTCGAAGATAAATACAGATGTCTCTGTACCGATCTGCAAGACTCTATTAAACATGCTCATGACTGTCGAGTCCTATGTAACCTAGGGCTCTAATACCAACTTATCACGACCCCAAATCCTAAACCGATCGTTATAGCGCCTATCATGGAACTAGACTAGCCAACTATTTCAGACTATCAGCATATTTCATAATTTCCCAAATTAGCAGATTTGAAAATAGCAGAATGAGATGAACACATTATACACTTCCCCAAAACCTGGAGTCGACTGTCATGAGCATCTAGAACTGTAAATACAATGTACAGTGAGATGACTTGCTAATACAAAGCCTGGAGTACAAAAGACAAAGCTATGAACTGAGGAAGAGAAAGGAGGTGAGCTGGGGGACGCTGAGCAGCTACCTCGATCCTCGAACAACTCTAAGCTCATCCAGCAATCAGAAAGTGAGATGGTCCGGTTCCTGGATCTGCACACAGAGGTGCAGGGAGTAACGTGAGTACGCCAACTCAGTAATTAATCAAAGTAACTAAAAACTTGAGTGTAGTGATGAGCATTTATAAATCATGCAAATCCTTATAATAAGTGACTGTGGAAATAAGTAAATCAAGTCAGGAATTTACGTTTCCGAGTATTTCATAGAACTCCAGTTTCCATTAAAAATCTCGTATAAAAATATTATCCAACATTTATCATCAGAGGCTCACTGTAAAGAAGATTGAAAAACAATAGTTTCATAAAATATAAGCCCCTCGTGCACAGTATCACTCAAAATAAAGCCTCTCGGGCAAGCCTCTCAGTCACTCGTGACTCCACTATTAGTATCTCATGCTCTCACTTAAACACATGTACTCTGCAAGTACCATGAATACACACAACTGTTGCGGCGGGCAGCCCGCTCCACTACATATATATATATATATATATATATANACATTTATCATCAGAGGCTCACTGTAAAGAAGATTGAAAAACAATAGTTTCATAAAATATAAGCCCCTCGTGCACAGTATCACTCAAAATAAAGCCTCTCGGGCAAGCCTCTCAGTCACTCGTGACTCCACTATTAGTATCTCATGCTCTCACTTAAACACATGTACTCTGCAAGTACCATGAATACACACAACTGTTGCGGCGGGCAGCCCGCTCCACTACATATATATATAT
>MDKI01062997.1:0-22433 GCA_005239505.1 Nicotiana paniculata
AAAGCACATAAAATGCGAGGTAAATAATGCTTAAAATCACGAATTCTAGCCACACATCAAACACCTTCTAATGAAATGGAGTATCAAAGGATGCAATATACTTAAGGGCATCCTAATACAATGATGCTATGAGAAAAGACATCCAGGTTTTTCGTTGAGTCCACCTAGTGGGAGTTTGAATTCATGGCAGAAAAATAGTCTCAAACCCCAGGGTCAAGGGCCACCAAGTTTTCAGAACGAGCAGAAACAACAATACCATCCACAACAATCAAATCAGTCTAGTATGGAAGATCTCATGAAGGAATTCATCAACAAATTAGATGAAAAACATGAGACTCAGGGCACAACCATGTGGAATTTAGAAAGATAATTGGGACAAATTGCAAATTGTTATCTGAGAGGGCTCCTGGGAATTTTCCCTCTGCCATTGAAAAGAACCCAAAGGAAATAATCAAAGATGTATCTCTGAGAAGTGGTAAAACACTGGCTGACCTAGTGGTGAAAGCTAGACCCGAGGTGGTGAACAAGCAGATTGAGATACCAACAGAGAAAAATAATAAAGAGCAAAAGGTCCAGAATAGTGGGGTACAAAAGGAGAATGAAGAAAGTACACATATGCAACCTCTACCATTCCCTCAAAAGATGAAGCAGGAGAAACTTGACAAATGTTTTGGGAGATTCTTGGAGATGCTCAAGCAACTTTATGTGAACATTCCCTTCACAAAGATACTCACTCAGATGCGTTCTTATGCAAAGTTCTTGAAGGAAATCCTGTCTAGCAAGAGAAAATTAGAGGAAATAACAGTGGTCAAGCTAAATTCCCACTGCAATGCCATATTGCAAAATAAAATTCCCCAAAAGTGTGGAGACCCAGGAAGCTTCACCATACCATGCTCGTTAGGGAGTGAAAAATTCGACAAGGACCTATGTGATTCTGGTGCATCTATAAATCTAATGCCTCTATTTGTATTCAGGAAACTGGAAGGTAAGCTTGGAATTATCAAATCAATACAAGTGTCCCTACAACTGGCTGACCAAAGCACCATTCTACCTGAGGGAATCATTAAGGATATTCTAGTGCGGGTGGACAAGTTTGTGTTCCATGTAGACTTTATTGTGGTGGATATGAAGGTGAACAAAGAGGTGACTCTAATTCTAGGGAGGCCATTTTTATGTACAAACAGAGATATCCTTGATATCTATGAAGGCCAACATTTGCTTAAAGTGGGCAACAAAAAAGTGGTATTCCAGATGAAGAGGATGATGAATTACCCCAGTGATGAGATGTCAGCGTACTCGTGTTTCAAGCTGGATGTTGTTGGAGATTTGGCTGAGAAATAAAAGTTTGACAAGCTTGTGGGGGATAATATAGAGAGGTGTATTACTCAGTCTAGTACAGTGTAGGATGAAGATCCTGAAATAAAGAAAGAGGCTGAAGCTCTTGAAACTGAGGATCAAGTGGTTGATGAGGAGGAACTAAAAGAGGAGGCTTCTAATTCTGATGTGGAATTTAAAGTCCTCCCCACTCACTTAAAATATGCTTCTCTTGAACCTAATAATTTTTCTGTGATTATTTTAGCTGACTTGACAGGTACACAGAAGCGAAAGCTGGTGGAGCTACTGAAAAAGTAGAAGAAGGTCATTGGCTGGAGTATAACTGATATTCAAGGAATCAGTCCAGCCATTTGCATGCACAAAATTCTATTGGAAGAAACTATCAAGCCAGTGGTACAGTCCCAACGCAAGCTGAACAAAAATTTGGAGGAGGTAGTACATAAGGAGATCATCAAATTTCTAGATGCGGGAGTGATTTTTCCCATCCTTGATAGCCAGTGGGTTAGACCAGTGCAAGTTGTACCTAAGAAGGAGGGCACGATAGTGGTAAAAGACGAAGACAATGAATGGATCCCCACAAGAACAATTACTGGGTGGAGAATGTGCATTGACTATAAAAGGCAGAATGATGCAACAAGGAAGGACCACTTCCCACTCCCTTTTATTGATCAAATGCTCGAGAAAGTGGTTGGACAGAGATGCTACTGCTTCTTGGATGGGTACTCCGGCTACAATCAGATGCCCATTGCCCTAGAAGGTGTTGAGAAGACCAAAGTCACTTGCCCATGAAGTAGTTTTGCTTACAAGAGGATGCCATTTGGGTTGTGTAATGCACCTTCCACTTTTTAGAGGTGCATGATGTCTATGTTCTCTGATTTAAATGGGAAGTATCTAGAAGTATTCATGGATAATTTCACCCTCTTTGGTGATGAATGTGAGGAATTCTTGAATAATTTGGAGCTCGTGTTGGAACGTTGTGAAGCCACGCACTAGGTTCTTAATTGGGACAAGTGCCACTTCATGGTAAAAGAGGGAATTGTCATGGGACGCAAAGTAACTGCACATGAAATTGAAACTGACAGAGCTAAGGTTGATGTGATTTCTAGTCTCCCTCCACCAACTTATGTGAAGAGCATAAGGGGTTTGGGAAATGTTGGGTTCTATAGGAGGTTCATCAAAAATATTTCCAACATTACCAAATCGTTGACTACATTGCTAACGAAATATTTCAAGTTTGTTTTCAATGTGGAGTGCTTAAGATCATTCAAATTGATAAAGGAAAGGCTTGTAAGTGCTCACATTTGATATAATGTGTGATGCCAGTGATGTAGTTGTAGGGGCAGTTCTAGGGTAAAGAAAAGATAAAATATTTAGGCCCATTTACTATGCAAGCAGGATGTTGAATGATGCTCAAGTCAACTATGCCACTACTGAGAAAGAGTTCTTTGATGTGGTATTTGCTTTTAACAAGTTTAGATCATACCTGGTGGGGAGCAAAGTAATTGTACACATGAATCACTCAGCCTTGAAATATCTATTGAGTAAGAAGGAGTCCAGGACGCGTCAGATGCGGTGGGTGTTGTTTCTCCAAGAGTTTGACTTGGAGATCAAAGATAGGAAGGGAACATAAAATCAAGTCGCTGATCATCAATCTCGACTTGAGAGACCTCCAGTTGATGTAAGGAAGAGTTCCCCGATGAGTAAATTTACTCCATTGTTGCGATCTCCAAAAGCACGCCTTGGTATGCTGATGTAGACAAATTTTTGGGTAGTGGATGGTTGCCTCGTGACCTCTCTCGTGATCAAAGAAGGAAGCTTCAAGGTGAGGTAAAAAATTATTTTTCGTATGACCCTTTCTGGTTTAAACTGTGTGCAGATGGTGTGATTTGAAGGTGTGTGCCTGAAAGAGAGATGGCAAGCATTCTTTCTCACTGCCATGATGGAGAAGCTGTAGGACACTATGGTGGAAATCGTAGTGCAAAAAAGGTCATGGAAGTCGGTTTCAAGAAGTTGGAGCATATGTGCTGCATGTGACAAGTGTCAAAGGGCAGGTAATATTATAAAGCGGGAAGAAATGCCTCGCAACTCCATTCTAGTATGTGAAATTTTTGACATTTGGGGCATTGGTTTCATGGGCTCGTTCCCATCGTCTCATTCATATAAATATATCCTAGTAGCCATTGACTACATCTCTAAATGGGTCGAAGCAATCCCTACTAGGACCAATGATGCTCGGGTGGTGTGAGTTCTTACGGAAGAACATCTATACCCCCTTTGGGACACCTCGAGTGATTATCAGTGATGATGGGTCGAACTCTTTGAATGAGCAGTTCGCTGCATTAATGTCTAATTATGGGGTCACACACAAAACATGAGCCCCATACCATGCCCAAACTAGCGGCCAAGTTGAAGTAGCTAACCGTGAACTTAAACGAATTTTTGAAAAGATGGTTAGTGTTTCTAGTTAGGATTGGTCTGTAAAGTTGGATGAAGCTCTATGTGCATACAGAACTACATTCAAAACAACCATAGGGACTTCACCATTCAAATTAGTGTATGGAAAACCGTGTCATCTACCTGTTGAGATAGAACACAAAGCTTATCGGGAAATTAAGATGCTTAATCTTGATCTTAGTCTTGCAGATACACACCGGTTAGTGCAGATGAAAAAATTAGAAGACTTTAGACTGGAAGCGTATGAAATGCGTGAATCTTTAAGGAAAAGACAAAAAGATGGCATGATCGTCTGATTAAGCCAAAGGAGTTTCATGAAGGGGACAGGGAGTCTTACTATACAATAGTAGACTTAGGTTGTTCCCTAGAAAATTCAAATCAAGATGGACAGGTCCGTATATGGTGAAACACATCTCACCGTATGGAGCTATCGAAATACATAATGAAGGAGGGAATCAAAGTTTTAAGGTGAATGGGAACAGGTTAAAACAACACCTTGGTGGAGGATTTGACAAGCAATCCTCTAGCATCGTGATCAAATGAACCTTAGTGACTGAGTCAAGCTGACAACTATAACTCAGAACTACTTCTAACCCTTTTGTTTTTTGTTATTATTGCTTTTGTAGAATAGTTAGATAATGGTAATTTAGGATTATTAGAGTTTAGGAGTTTTGATAATTGTTTGAACAGGTATGGGCATGAATCAAACACAAAATAAGTACATAATAGAGTCGGGGTGTGACCCGTAGGCTAAAAAGTTAAAAAAATATGGGACTCTGAGAAAATTGTCCTACCGCATCGCATGGGAAGCCTCTTGGGGTGCCGTGCTAGGTCAAACGGGCAAAATATGTCAGAAGTCGACTCTCTGGAAAACCCCACTACCACGTTGCAAGGGTTCCGCGTCCAGCAACGCGACAGTGCAAAAATCGCGGCTGGTATTTAAAAAAAAAATCTGAAAAGCTAAAACCACAGACCTGATTTCCCTTCCCGTTCTCCCATATCTCTCAAGTCTTTCCTTTCTAGCTCGCCCCCAAATTCGCCATTTTTCTTCTTCTTCAAATTTCTTCCAATTCAACTCTCCACCTTCACCCCCCATCAAGGTAAGTTCTTCTTCTTTTTCTTTTAGTATTTAATTGTAGATTTTAGTTAACTTTAGTTTAAGATTTCTAACCCAAGGTATTTTATTTTTTGCTAATCTTTTAGCTATTTTTTTTCTATTTTGGCCAAAATTCTTGCATAAACTTGGGGGTTTTTCATTGTTTTTATTGCTATGGGTGATTGTTGGTGTGTTTTGATGGTGTTGGAATTAATTTATGTGAAGCTTGGTGGGGGTGCCCAAGTGGTTGAAAATTAGTGAAGTTTTGTGTAAAATTTGTGCACTTGGTGCTATTGTGAAGATGTGGTGATGTTGTGGTTGTGGTGAGTAGTGTATTTGACAGGGGTGTATGGTGATTCTAACCCGCTTTGAATTGACATAGGATAATGAAAGGTATGTGCACAATGTGTTTGTTGAAATGCCTTAGTGACATAAGATTGTGTAGTGTTGCTAAATTAGAAGGGAAGTACTTTGTGGGATGTGATGCTAGATGATAAGTGTGGGGCGGGAGGTCACGTTCTTATGTTGTGAAACTTTAACTTGTTAGCCCCGACGGTGAGACCCGAACCGAAAGTTAGCATTGATGATGGTAAGATAGCCAGTAAATACTCAGGGATTTACAACAACACTAGATATATTGGGTTTGAAAGCTTGTTTCGTCCTGGTGAGTTGATGAACGTGAACATGATTAAGGAATTTTATGCTAACTAGCAACCTGAGGCCAGTTTAGATGTAGTGTATGAAGAGTAGGTGTGAGGTAATATAATTCCATTTTCTACCCTGGAAATAAATTAAATCATGGGATTCGTGGAGCATTCACATAAGTTGTTCTTGAGGTTGCAACATCGACCCTCTATCCTAATATTATACGCCAACTGTGTTGCGCGGGGTGTCTTGCTACCTGGACGCGAGATGAAAATGAGTTCCACAAGGACATGAAGAAGTTCCATTTCCAACGTCCCGCCAGAGTTATTCTCCAGTTGATTAATGCAAAGATCATACCTACCCAGAACGACACTGATGTCTCCCGATTGAAGGTGTGTCTCATTTATGCTATCTTGACTCGAATGAACTCTGATCTGGGTAATATTATGCTTGAGCACATGTCTCGAGTATGACCACTTAAGTATGGTCACGTGTCTTCTGAGGACCCACCATGTGGAGGAGGAGTTCCATTATGATCGGGAGATTCGAGTTTTGCGGCCTCTTAAGCCTTTTGGTATCACAACTGTGAAAACCCCCTGTTGTCTGTCCTATAAATCAGATATTTGTTTGTGTTAAGGAGAAACTGAAGCTTCTATTTGTTGATATGTGCCTTCCCGCTGCTCGGGGGGAGGTTGACTTGGCTGAGATACAGGAGGACTATCCACTCTCCGAGGTCACGCAACAATGATTGGGCTTAGCTGATGGAGTACATATGCCACCGGATGAGAACACATACTATGTTCCCTCTGATGATGAAGAGTACCTGCACACTTTTGAGGGTATTGATGAGGAGTAGGCCACGAGCCTCAGGGAGTTACCTTTTCACTCTTGTTTTACTGTTTTGCATTGGGGACAATGCCATTTCTTAAGTGTGGGGTGCTCCTATTTGAATGTATTTGTACTTGTTTTCTATTTTCCTGTTGGTTTTGTTTGATTTGTTTCTTGCTATCTTAGACAATATGGTCTGTAATCATAACTATGAATTCTATCGGCCTGTAGTAGTTAGTAACTAATCATTTAGTTTCGAATCTTCCTGACGATGGATTTCGTCGGCTGGCTTCTTGAGGGACTTGAAGTCGAACGAGAAAAATACAAAAAAATTAAAAAAAATTGAAAATCCAAAAATATGTTTTTTATTTTATTTTATTCTATTTTACTTTCTTAGGTAGTGTAGTAATTCCCCCTTGACTGCATATGCCTTGAGAGTGGTTAGTTCCTTATTTGTGACGCCTAGGCTCAGTTCATGACTCTTAGATAAGTGCCTTAAATTGTTTGATCATAACTCTGCTTAACTTCTTTGACTAGAGAGTCAGGAAAGATCCGATCCTAAGTGAATTATGTGCCAATGTGTTAGTGAGGTTTTTGTTGATATTCTGTTCATCTCAGTGATGTCTAGAACTTGCCCTGTGTGTTTGCAAAGCGAAATAGTAGTCTTGTTCATCGAAGTGATATAGGCATTTCTTTGTTGAGCCAATTATATGTCTGTGATCCGCCTAATTGTGTTTCATTCTAGTTTACGCTTTTGAGCCTGTAATCCTATTTTCTTTGGTAACCACTCTACAAGCCTAAACCCTTTGTTTTGAATTGACTATCTATTTGAACCGTTGACCTCTCTTGAGAACTTGAATTTGGTATGATCTTTTTAAAAGCTACAATGAGGTATGGTTGGGTTTTGAGTGGAACTACAGAAAAGGAGAAAGGTGCGTTGTTGTGAGAACCACTTGTGGGAATTGAGAAAAAAAGAAGAAAAAATCATAATCTAGAAAAAATAAAAAAGTATCGGTGTTTGTATATCTTATAAAGAAAATTATTCCTTGCTAGTGTTGAATCTTACTTTGTCTGTGCTTTAGGAAATTGAGAGCTTGGTGTTAATATGATATGAAGGTTGGGGTTTAGTTCAACATAAGTGTGGGGTTTTAATTGTTAATGTATATGTATTAATGTGCTTAGGGATGTGTAGTCACTATATCCAAATCTATCTTACCTGTCTCGCAGCCTACAATACAACCAAAATAAAGTCCTGCTTGATCCTTGACTGAATAAGCTCAATTAGTAGGGTATCACACTACGGGCAAGCTTATAGTACATTCTTTATGGGGCATGAATTTTATTTCTGAGAGCGAGTGAATTCTGTATATCTTGAGTTACTATTTGTTCTTGAATTTTATTGTCACGACCCAATTCCATATCATGTCGTGATGGCGTCCAGCACAGTTGCTAGACAAGCCAACTATGAATAACTTAGTGATTTTCCCATTTTAACGAATTTCCCATGTAGTAATTTTTCCTTAACTTAAAAGATTTAATGAGAAACCGATTTAAGTTAATAAGTGGAAACATCAAGAAATATTTATAACCATAAGAACAGAACCCAAAAATCACAAGTCTACAAGTACGTGCCAAGATCTAGTGTCACAAGTATGTGGGCATCTATTAGAATATACAAAAGATGTCTGACCTACTGTATGAACTAGATTAGACAGAAACAAAACGAAAGATAGAGTCCGGCATGTTGCTGAATGGCTCAGGAGGGAAGCTCACCGTGGAATCTCCAACCAGGATCAAGTATGCGCACCGAACGGATATCCAGATGCACCTGCCTCAGATCCTGCACAGTTAAGTGCAGAAGTGTAGCGTGAGTACATAAAACAATATGTATCCAGTAAGTATCAAATCTAACCTCGAAGAAGTATTGACGAGGGGTCGACTTGACACTTACTAAGGCTAATGATAATAAGTCAAAATTGTAACTAAGCATGGATTACAAGAAATATACTAGAACTCAACAACCAAAGATGATAAATATCCTTTTTCACAATTAATAATCCCAACTTTATCTTTCATCAAATATTGGAGCAATATTAGTTATGAATATCCCAAGAGTTATCATGCGCAAATAATACCGAGGTCGTACGGTCCGAACCAACATAATAATATTTAAATTGTGCACTGCCGAGGGTCGAATGACGCAAACCATAGATGCATCTATTTAACCTGTCGAGGCGCTCGGCCCGCTCCACAAATAGATAACACTTTAAGAACCACAAGATTTTTAATAACATTTAAGTGTTCTATTCACAACTTCAACTAAGTGAAACGTATCCCTTTAGAATTCCTTTACAACTTTTGGAATTATGATCTAAGCAATCCAATTGACAAGTAAGGGCGTAATCATTTCAAGTATAGCACGATATGGGTCCTAGACTACCCGAACTTTAGCATAGATAGTAGCTACGCACGGACTCTCGTCACTCCGTACGTACGTATCCCCCCCATAAATAGTCACACATATTAGTTAATTTACCTATGGGGAGATTTCCCTCTTACAAGGTTAGAAAGTGACTTACCTCTTCTCAAAGCCTACTTCCCGGATCAAGAATGTGCTCAAATCTCCGAATTTGGTGCCAAACGACTCGAAACTGGTCAAATATTATGCAAATTAATCAATTTATACCCAAAAATTCATATCCCCACTATTAAGGTGATTACCCAACTCTAATGCAAGATCCTAAAATTCACCCCCAGGCCCACATGCCCGAATTCCGGAAATTTTTGAAGAAAGTTGTTACCTATAACCTTATGAAAATAAATACATGATTCTCACTAAGTTCCATAACCATTTTCGTGGTAAAATCCCATTTTAATCAAAACCTAGGTTTTTCATCTAAACCCATGATTTCTACCAATTTTTAGGTTAAAATCCACCCAAAATCTATGTATTGAACTCACATTAGGTAGAAATTACTTACCTCACAAAGCTAGGTAGAAATCCCTCCTTAAAAGCTCTCAAATCTCCCAAGAGTGAAAGAAAATGAGTTTGAAATGGCCTAGTCCCGTATTAAATGAATCCTTATGCCCAACAATTTTTGCACTTGTAGTGCCTTGGCCGCAGCTGCGGTCCCGCACCTGCAGCAAATTCCTCGCAGGTGTGCTTTTCCCTCACCTAGCCATGCTCCACATCTGCGGACAAAAAGGTCCACTTCTGCGAGCCTATCCGCACCTACGGCCACTGCTCTCGCACCTGCTGTCACGCTGGTGCGCCCAATCTTACACATCTGCTGTTCCTGGGCTGCCCTCGAAATCTCTCTTCTGCGGCTCGTGGCTCATACTTGCGAGCCTGCACCTGCGGCTAGCCAAGCGCAAGTGTGATTATGAAAGATCCGGGAGCTTCAACTACTGCTCCAAACTCCTAACTTAGTCCGAGCCTCGTCCGATTGACACTCGGGGCCCCCGGGGCCCCGCTCGAACATACTGACAAGTTTGGAATCATAAAACAGACTCGCTCGAACTCTCGGAATACCCAAAACAACATTAAAACTAAGAATCGCACCCCAAAACCAATTGAATCAAACTTATGAACTTAAGGTTCTTCAATCCACTCAAAATGCACCGAAATGTACTTAGACTACTCGGATTGACACCAAATTTTGCGTGATTACCTTAAACGACCTTACAGAACTATTTCCAGTCTCAGAATTTCGTTTGGACCTCGATAACACCAAAACCCTCTCCAAACTAAATTTAAAGAACTTCAAAATCCTTCAAGAACCATTTTTTGATATTAGGGGCCGAAACGCTCCCGGGTCATCCAAAACCCGCACCGAGCATATTTCCAAGTCTGAAATCATCGTAAGAACCTATTGAAACCGTCAAATCCTGATTCTAAGGTCGTTTACTCAAAATGTTGACCAAAGTAAAACTTAAAGCCTTTTTAGGCCAACTTAAGGAACCAAGTGTTCCGATTTCAACCCGAACCCTTCCAAACCTCAAGCTAACCATCCCCGCAAGTCATAAAACAGTAAAAGAGCATATAGGGAGTCTTATTTAGGGGAAGGAGGTTCTATAAAGCAACACGAGCGGTTAGGTCATTACATTCTCCACCTCTTAAACAAACGTTCGTCCTTGAAACGGTCTAGAATCATACCTGTAGTGCTGAACAAGTGAGGATATATGCTACGCATGTCCTCGTCGGACTCCCAAATCGCCTCCTCGACTGGTTGGCCCCTCCTTGAACTTTATCGTGGAAATCCTATTGGATCTCAACTGGAAATATTGCCTATCAACAATGGCTATTGGATCCTCTTCATAACCCAGACTCTCATCTAACTGAATCGTGCTGAAGTCTAACACATGTGAAAAGTCGGGGTGATAACTCCAGAGCATCGACATGTGGAAAACCGGATGGACTCCTGATAGACTAGGAGGACAAGCAATCTCATAAGAAACCTCCCCAACTTGCCTCCACACCTCAAATGGGCCTATAAATCTTGGTCTCAACTTGACCTTCTTCCCAAACCTCACAATCCCCTTCATCGGCGAGACTTTCAAGACAACCTTCTCGCCCACCATAACTGATTAGTCACGCGCCTTCTGATCCGCGTAACTCTTCTGTCGGGACTGTGCTACATGGGGTCACTCCATAATCATACATTTTCCAAGGCATCCTTAACCAAATCAGTACCAAATAACCTAGCCTCGCCGGGCTCAAACACCCAATGGAAGAATGACATCGCTGACCATATATAGCCTCGAACCGAGCCATCTCGATGTTGGACTGGTAAATGTTGTTGTAAGAAAACTCGGTCAAAGGAAAGAATCGATCCCACTACCCTCCAAATCCAATCACACATGCTCTGAGCATGTCCTCCGATATCTGAATTGTCCGCTTTGACTGACGGTCGGTCTGTGGACGAAATACTGTGCTGAGCGCTATGCAGGTCCCCAACTCACTCTGTACTTCTCTCCAGACATATGAAGTAAAGTGAGAAGCTCTGTCTGAAATGATGGAATTAGGCACACCATGCAGCCGAACTATCTCCTGGACATAAATCTGGGCCAATCTCTCTAAAGTATATGTAGTCATCACAGGAATAAAGTGTGCCAACTTGGTCAATCTGTCCCACTTCCACTCAGGTATAGTGATCTGCTGGAGTAGACCTACTGGCCTCTGGTTCTCATACTTAACCTACTGACAATTTAGGCATCTAGATACATACTCAACTATGTCTTTCTTCATCCGCCCCCACCAATTGTGCTGCCTCAGGTCACGATACATCTACATAGCATCTGGATGAATGGAATACCGAGAACCATGTGCCTCCTATAGAATCCTCTCCCTCAGGCCATCGACATTAGGAAAACATAGGCGACCCTGGAGTCGCAGAACACCATCCTTTCCAATAGAAACTTCCTTGGCACTACTCTTTAGTACCGTCTCTCTGAGAACCAACATGCGGATCATCAAACTGTCGATCCTTGATCTGCTCCAATAGTGAAGACTGGGCAACTACACAAGCAAAAACTCAGTTGGGCTCTGAAAAATCCAACCTCACAAGTGTGTTAGCCAAGGACTGGATGTCCAAGGCTAGTGGCCTCTCCTCTACTGAAAAGAATGGCAAGCTACCCATACTCTTCGCCTTCCTGCTTAAGTCATCCACAACTACATTCGCCTTGTCCGTATGATAAAGAATGGTGATGTCATAATCCTTAAGTAACTCAAGCCATCTACGCTGCCTCAAATGTAGATCCCTTTTCTTGAACAAATGCTGCAAACTGCGATGATCAGTGTAAACCTCACAAGACACCCCATATAGATAATGCCTCCAGATCTTAGATCATGAACAATCGCGGACAACTCCAAATCCTACACAAGATAATTCTTCTCATGGGGCTTCAGTACGCGAAGCATATGCAATAACTCACCTCGAACTAGAAGACAACACAAGGACTGGTATTGTGGTCAAAGCTGTCTTGACCTTCTGGAAGCTCGCCTCACAATCATCGGACCAACGAAACTGAGCATCCTTCTGGGTCAATCTAGTCAAAGGTGCTGCAATGGATGAGAAACCATCCACGAACCGGCGATAATAACCTGCTAACCCCAAGAAACTCCTGATCTCGGTCACCGAAGTAAGACGAGGCTAACACTGAACCGCCTCAATCTTCTTGGGATCCACCTTAATACCCTCGCCTGATACCACATGCCCCAAGAATGCCACAAAATCTAACAAAAACCCACACTTGGAGAACTTAGCGTACAACTTCTGCTCCCGCAAGGTCTTAACCACCACTCTCAAATGCTGCTCATGTTCATCCATTCTACGTGAGTAAATCAAAATGTCATCAATGAAGACAATAACAAATGAATCAATAAAAGCGTGAACACCCTGTTCATCAAGTCGATAAACGTTGCTGAGGCATTAGTCAAGACGAAAGACATCACTAAAAACTCATAATGGCCATATCTAGTATGGAAAGCAGTCTTCGGAACATCTGAGTCCCGAATCTTCAACTAATGGTACCCTGATCTCAAGTCGATCTTAGAGAACACCCTAGCACCCTGCAACTACTAAAAAAAATCATCAATATGCAACAACGAGTACTTGTTCTTAATGGCGACATTGTTCAACTGGCGATAATCAATGCACATCCGCATAGTCCAATCCTTCTTCTTCACAAATAATACTGGTGCACCCCAAGGTGATACACTCGGCCTGACGAACCCCTTTGCTAGAAGATCCTCAAGATGTTCCTTCAACTTCTTCAATTCCTTCGGAGCCATACGATACGTTGGAATAGATATAGGCTGGGTACCTGGAGCCAAGTCAATACAAAAATCGATATCATGGTATGGTGGCATGCCTAGAAGATGAGAAGGAAATACATCGGAGAACATCCAGACTACTGGAACTGAATCAATCATTAGAGACTTTGCGGTGGTATCCTGACATAGGCTAGATATTCCAAGAAACCCTTCTCGACCATGTGTCGAGCCTTCGTAATAGATATAACCCGACTAGATGTACTAACAGATGAACTTTTCCACTCCAACCTCAGAAACTCTGACATCGCTAAGTTAACTGTCTTGGCATGGAAATCAAGGATGGCGTGATATGGAGATAGCCAGTTCATGCCCAGGATGACCTCAAAATCGGTCATATCAAGCAACATAAGATCCTCTCTAGTCTTATATCCACAGAATGTAACCACACAAGACCGATAGATCCAATCCATAACAATCGAATCACCCACATAAATAGGAGTACCCAATGGCTCACGAGGAATATCCAGAAAATAAGCAAACAGGGATGACACACACAAATAGGTAGATCCTGGATCAAATAATACTGAGGCATCCCTATCGCAGACAATGATAATACATGTGATCACGGCATCTGAGGCCACTACGTCTGGTTTGGTCAAAAAAGCATAAAATCTGGCTGGAGCACCACCTGCCTGGCCCCAGCTTGTTTGAGCTCCACCTTTGGGATGGCCTCTTCCCACCTGCCCTCCTTCTTTGGGCGGACGGACGGCTGGTGCGGCTACTGGAGCTGTAATCATGGGATGTTGGCCCTATTGCACTGCCTTGCCCCGAAGCCTAGGGCAAAATCTCCACAATGACTAATATCCCTGCACTAAAAGCAACTTCTCGAAGCAGTGGACTGCTTCCCAGAAGTCTCACCCTGATGGCATGAATACCCTCCAAAAGAACCCTGATTAGCTTGTGGCCGATATGAACTCTCTTTCATAGCGCTAAAATAGGTTCGCGCTGGAGCACCCCGTGTAGGTGGCAGTGCTGGATATCGAGGCCTAGTAGGCTAACCCTTCTGAACTGACATCTATCCTAGTTGGGGAACCTCTAAAATCCTCGAAGTAGCGGACCCTCTTATCCTGTTGCATCTGCTCTCTACCCCTCTAACGATAGCCCTCGATCCTCCGAGCAATCTCCGCTACTAGCTGGTAGGAAGTCCCCATATCCACCTCTCGGGCCATACTAGCCTGAATACCTGAGTGAAACCCCATAACAAACCTCCACACCCGCTCCACTTCAGTAGGGAGTATCAATAGTGAATGGTGAGACAACTTAGAGAACCTCGCCTCATAATCATTATCAGACATCTGACCCTGCTGGAGCTGCTCAAACTGGAATCACAACTCTTCCCTCTGAGAGGGTGGAATATACTTGTCCAAGAATAGGTGTGTGAACTGGTCCCAAGTCATGGGAGGAGAATCTGCTAGTCTACCAAGAAGATAAGACTGTCACCACCTACGTGCTCTGTCCTCCAACTGAAAGGTAGTGAAATCCACCCCGTGAGACTCTAATATTGTCATGTTGTGCAGTTTGTCCCTGCACCTATCAATAAATTCCTGAGGATCCTCATGTCGATCACCCCCAAAGATCGGAGGGTGAAGCATAGACTATCTGTCCAAAAGCTTCTACGGCTCGCCGGGCGAAACTAGTCTAGGCTTAGGCACAACTGCTGCGATTAGCTAGGCTCCGCCCACGGGGAGAGTGCTTGGGGTATGATATACGGTGACTGCATGCCTAGGAGCCTATGCGGTAGGGGTCTTTGCTCCAGCTCCCGCCTATAGTATGGTCGGGTCTGCTAGAAGTAAACCAGCCTGGGTCATAGAATCCATGAACCGTAGCATATGGCTCATGACCTCCTGGAAGCTCGGTGTTGTCATGAAATCGACCGGAGTTGGCTCTACTGCGGGCACCTCACCCTGCTCCTCAACTCTAGGATCCTCCAATGGATCCATTAGCAGTGCAAATGGGGCAACTCTGGGACATCTTTGCCTCCTACCTCGGGCTGGTGCCCTCCCCCGGCCTCGGCCTCTAGCAGTAGGAGAAGCAGCCCCTCCCGGTTATGGAACGTTTTCTGCGCGCATTCTCACCATCTGTGAGAGAATAAGAGGAAGAAACTTAGTATACTATCAACTGCACGATGGTGTTGACAAATACGGTGTTTCGATAACTTAACTAGGGATTCAATTCTTGATAATTGTTAGAATTAATTGATGGAGCTTTAATTTGTATTGTGAGTTATTTATTGTTTTGGTTAATCGAAAGAGGAGTTTGATATTGAATTTCATCACATCTTATTCTCTAGTTTAAATTCGTGTTTCAAATAGGTAATCGAAAGAGCCTCTTGAATTCTTAATCGGACTAGAAACTAGGGAAATATTTGTGAGAAGTTACCCTTTAGATCATAACAATCATTTGAATGTTGCAATTGTTTACCGTGCTTCAATTGGATTAATAACTAAATTAACATTTAATTGAAAGAGGATCATTAACTTCAAGTGCAATCTGATTATCGGTTGAATTCGTGAGAATCAACCGTATTATAGAGTGAATTAACCCAAGACTTGGATCCCGAGTCAGTTATCTTTCACCTATCTAGTCAAATACCCTTATCCATATGATTGATATTTCTTTGTTGCTCATCTGCTGTCTTTCGTGATCAATTGTTATTGGCTTAATTTTTAGTAGTTAACCATAGTAACAGTCATCATATCAAGTGTTAATTTTCTTGGATAGTAATCAACTGGATATTATTTGAAATAGTGTTTATCTAATCTCTGTGGAGACAATAAGTAATCTATACTATCTTTGACTAGCGAGCAATAATTTTGTATTATGTTTTGCGCTTTGATAAGTAGTGATTTTGACTGCTTATTTGCTTTCTTTTACCTACGTTTTAGCTTAAAAAATGCTTAAAGTTATTTCCGAGAATTAATGAAATGTATTTTATTGCAGGAATATTGGGAGCGAGCCAAAGAAGTGAAAATCAACTCAAAAAAGAGTAAAATTGGACAAGGACCAAAACAAGGCAGAAAGGGCCAAAGTGGGAACCACACAATACTATGTGCGGCCACAAACTCTGAATATACCCTAACATAATTCCTTCACAGAGTGCAGACCGCATAATTATTGTGCGGCCGCAGAAGATGAAATTTAGAGTGCCATGTTTTGGGAAGCTTGAAGATGTGCGGACCGCACTATTATTGTGCGGTTGAAGAAGCCCAAAGTGCAGCCACACTCATAATTGTGCGGTCTGCACAATGAAGTCCAGCTGCAATCCAAGATCAAGAGTGCGACCGCACTCAGAAATGTGTGTTCTGCACAATCAGAGGAAGTGCGGTCGCATCCCATTTTTATGTGACCGCAGAAAGCCAACTTGACCAGTCAACCTCAAAGTGCGGACCATACAAAGAATTGTGCGGACGCACAATCTTCGCAAGGGAAATTTTATCAGATATCTTCATCTGGATAAAATAGATCTTATTGTCATTTTTAGGTTAAGTTTGGTGCACCTGAGTTTAGACAATCATTTTTGTTTACTGTATTAGGTAACTTTGTACTAGTTTGACATTTAACATTAGATTTTCTTCTCTTAATTTTATATTATGAATTTTATATTAGATTATTCTTTAGTTTCTCCATTTTCTATGAGTAGCTAAACCCTTAGCTAGGGTTGTGACCTAACCCTAGTATGGGTACTTAATGGATAATTGATTTAGGGCTAACCTTGTTCTTGCTTGAATTCAAGAATTAATGGTTGCAAACATTGATTCATAATAAATTGACTTAGTCTCTACTTGAGAAAGTGTCTTGGAAAAAATGGCTAACAATAAATTGGGGTAAACTCAAGAAATTGATAGCCCCAATTAAAGGGTCAAATCTAGAGATAGTAGACCCGACTTGAGCAATTATCACTTGTTTCATGAAATACCCATTTGAACTTGAAAATCCAAATTGGAAAAAATCACTCAAACTACCAAGAGGTATACAGTGAGTAATTGCGTGTGATTGCTATATTGTATCACGATCAACCAAACATTCCCTAAAGCTCTAAATCCGTTAGGTAACCAACTAAGCGGAAGTCGTAACCCTAGATCTTTTATCATTTGAAAAACAACCAAAACCCACAAATATTGTCTCTTAGCTTTACAATCACAATCATTAGCATAAACGTAGAAGTAGAATCAACAAACGAATATGTGGAAGTGAAAATATCATATACTTACACTAAGTATATACCTAATCCCATGCATAGCTTCCTGTGGAATCGACCCCCGACTCACATTGGGTTTTTATTATTGCATTGACCGCCTCACAACCTAAACTAGTGGTGTGAGTTTGGGCGACATCACGCTCATCAATTTTTTGGTGAACACATCATGTCGTGGCCTGATGATCTCTCAAAACTGCACATCATTAATCAAAGGCATCATAATCCAAAGGCACCATCCTCACGGCCCGAGGATACCATTTCATGGCCTACGAATCCCTTATTATATGCTTTCATGGCCCAGGATGTTATGGTCTAAGGACATCATGCTCATCGTCCAAAGACAATTCTCATGGTTTCGAGGGAATTTTCATCATGTTTAAATTTTCTCAATAAATCTATATATATTCGCGCGCATCGTGTTTTATGTTTTGCATGTAACTAGGGAGGTAACCGTTCCACAAAAAGGATCAATTCTCGCTCCGATTTCCATTCATAGTGTTCACATACTTTGATCATCCCAAAGGTAATCGATGATTAGCAATTGATTACCCTTTATCCTGTAACCGCTCAAATATTTGCCTTAAACATACGTAGCGTTCAAATTTGCATTCATAGTCCGCCTGAAATTATCCATTACTCATGACACCATCATATACAAAAGATCTTTTCTTGAAACGCATAATCATTTTTCATAATTACTCCATCGATTTCATTCGTTGTTGGATCCAGAACTATACACAGTATGATTCCCGTAACACCAGGGATATGTAGGAAACTCAAGAACCAGGGTTCAACCCCTATTTTTTAAAAACACATCATCCTCACGCATTTCGAAAAAAAATTGGTCATCATTTTCTTCACCCAATAACTATTTTATCATTCCTGGGTAAAAAAAGGCAGTTGTTGATACCCAATGTTGTCGTCATATTTCTATAAATATCATGTATACTTTCAAAATATAATTTTTTCATCATCATTAATTTGCATAAGTCATATATGTATTTTTTATAATTTTTCATAATTTGTTTAGGCTTTAAAATTGATTTTCTTGTATTTAAATTGTTCAAATATTTTTAATTATCCCTTCATAATATTTTGGGATGATTTAGTCATCCAAATTTATATTTTTATCCATGCATGCATTTTATAACATTTCACCTCATTTTACTTGAATAACATGCCATAACACAACGGTCAACATAATAGTTATACGTAGAAGGATTACAATCTAACACAATAAAACCATCATAACAATGTCCAAAACCATAAATAACATTGTCTAGAGTAATTTCAAGACCATTGCGACCAAAGTTCAAATTGAAATCTAAATCTAGAAGAACAGAGATAGAGACTAAATTTTGTCAAATCTCTGGAACATATAGGACGTCATGCAACATCAACGATCGGTCACCACACATGTTCATTCTGCAAGTGCCTATCCCTTTGACTTCAATCTTTGCATTATTTTCCAAATATACATGCTTTGATCCAGGTGGAACTCGACGAAACTCTCTAAGCGCTTCTCTATCACGACTCACATGGTCGGTGGCCCATGAATCTACAATCTACACAGGATAAGATTCAATTAGTAAAACAGTGCTAGAAACATATATAGCACTAAGAGATGCATTTTGAAATACTACCTTTTTCGGCTCAGTGCACTCACGAGCAAAACGCCTTGGAACTTGGCAATTGTAGCACTTCATCTTGCTCTTTCCTTTTCTTCTTGTATAACCGTTTTCCTTTCTTGCAATTTTGCTTGTTTTTTTCACCTCCTTACCCTTTATGTCATTTTTCTAGTTTCTCTTGCGCTTGAAGCTTGATCTCTTTGTACCACTAGATTTTTTCACAACGGAATTAGGTACATCTTTAGCAGCATCAAGTCGCTCGTCTTCAAGCTCCACATGACGTGCAACATTAGCAAAAGTTTTGATGCAATTATTGTGGGTCAAGTTAACCTTCAGATGTTCCTAATTATTGGAAAAAGAAATAATCACTTCCTGAACCTGCAGCTCATCATACGGAACATGGCCAACACTTTTGAGTTGAGAAATCATATTTGACCTCACCCTTAGATGTTGCTTGACACTGTGATCATGATGTTTTTTGTATGTATCAAACTTGATTGTCAGTTGTCGAAGGCAAGTCACAGTTGTACCCCCATATGCCTCTTAAATGTGCCCACATGGCTTGAGAAATAGGATATTGCTCACTTTCGTGGATAAAATCATCAGCAACTAAACTTACAATTATTCCTCGTGCAGTGGAATCTGTCTTTTTCCAAATATGGTAAGTTTCCAGATCCCTCATGTGTTGAACAGTGTTACCCTTATTTTAGTGACTCATAACATGGTTAATACTTTCAAGATCATCTTGTTCTTCGAGTACATACCATATTTTACGATTCCAGATGTCGTAATTTTCACCATTTAATTTGTCACCTGTTGAAACCCATTTTTGCCCTCATATTTTTATAATTATCATATATACTTTCAAAATATCATTTTTGCATCATCACCAATTTATAAAGTGATATAAGTATTTTATTTAATTTTTCATAAATTTTTAAGGCTTTAAAATTGATTTTCTTTCATTTAATTTTTTCAAATATTTATTAACTATCCCTTCAAACTATTTCAGGGTGATTTAATCATCCAAATTTATTATTTTTACCCACGCATGTCTTTTATAACATCTTACATTATTTCAAATAATTACATTTGCATTTTTTGAACTATTTAGGCATTCTTGTAATGATAGCCTACTTTACAATTAATTGCATTTTGTCATTTAATTCAAGGTCAACCCTAAACAAATTTTCGAACTAAAAGATCGCCTAAACACTCAGCCCATTTCTTTGATCCCTCAGCAGCCCAAACAAAACAACCCCATTAATCCAACCCAGTTGCGACCCGCTAAACCAACCTGCCCATTCAATTTTTTATCCTAGCCATTGATCTCTCAAGATCAACGGCTCGCAGCTTCCCTACCACATTTAATTACCCAACCCCTAATCTATATTTCCCTTAGACCGCCACCTCCGAGTGCTCTCCACTCTTTTTTTCTCTCTCTCTAAAGAACCCTAGTTGCCTCCCCATTAAATCCCTCTCCTAACCTCGTTGATAATGGGATTCCTCCATTATTTGCTTACCATATCCATGTTTCTCTGCTATTGGTCACATGTTTATGGTATTACTTAGGTACTTGCCTAATTTTGGCAAGTACCATCTCCAAATTGGATTGGAATCGACCTCAATCTTGGATATTTGGACAATATTTCATCCATATACATGAAGAAAGGCCTGATTTTTTACACAAGTTGGATTTCTTTAAAGTATCGAGCCCTAACTAGGGGTTGGAGTTTGAATTGTTTTCTTTCCAGTCACTTTACTGATTGCATGTGTATCTTTCTCCTTTCCATGTTTATGTTTGCGTAATTTTCCTTCCTATTTTACTCGTTTGGTTTAACTATTATATAAACCCCCTTTCTCCGCTTCCCCTCTAAATCTTAACAACTACTGATATGACTACTACTACCACTATTCTCCCACTCTCATTCGTCTTATACTATTCTGAGATTTTGTAATGACCCGGCATGTCGTTTTGAGTATCTGCACATCGCTCGGTATTCTGAGGGATTGAGTATATCTGCATGATGTATTATAACTTATGTAAATCATAGGTGTTGGTTTTCAAGTTATCCGGAATCAATTTGGATGAATGAACTTCAATATTTAAGTTCTAAGTTGGAAGAGTTGACTAAGTTTGATTTTTTTAGCATTTGACCTCGGAATGGAGTTTCGTCAGTATCATTAGCTCTGTTGGGCAATTTTGGACTTGGGAACATGTCCAGATTGTAATTTGGAGGTCCGTAGTTGAATTAGTCTTGAAATGGCAAAAGTTGGATTTTTAGAAGTTTGACCGGGAATGGACTTTTTGATATCGGGGTTGGATTCAGATTTCAGAAGTTAGAATAGGTCAGTAATCGCAAGTGTGTCTTGTGTGTAAAATTTGAGGCCAATCGGAGTTGATTTGATATGGTTCGGACGCTCGATTGCGATTATAGAAGTTCTTGAAGTTTAGTTTGATTTTCATGTATTTTGGCGTCCGGTTCGTGGTTTTAGAAGTTATTTTGATGATTTGAGTGCGCGAGCGAGTTCGTGTCGTATTTTTAGACTTGTGTGCATGTTTGATTTGGAGCCCCGAGGGCTCGGGTGAATTTTGGATTGGTTTCAGAATGATTTTATTAATTATTGATTTGCTGGTTATGGTTTCTTCGCATTTGCAATATACTGGTCGCAAATGCGGCCATTGCATTTGTGAAGGAACCTCGCATTTGCGAAGCCTGGGCGGCTGATCAATTTTCGCATTTGCGATGAGGCTGCCGAATTTGCGAAAAGCCGGTCTTCGCATTTGTGAAGTATTTCGTCGCAAATGCGACTTAAGCAGAAATCCTTCTTGTTCGCAATTGCGATATTTTTTCCGCATTTGTGAGGGTCGCATTTGTGAACCCTCTGTCGCAAATGCGACATCTGTAGCCTGTTAAGTGCTGAGGATTCGAAGTTTTTACTTCATTTTTCATATTTTTGAACCCTACCTTCGAGGTGAGGCCATTTTGAGAGGGGATTTTCATACCAAAACATTGGGTAAGTATCTTTAATCAATTTTCGAATATATTTCATGACTTATTACAAGTTTTATCATCAAATTCATGAGAAATCTATGGGAAAACTTGGTGATTTTGTCAAAGTTTTGAAAAATGAAAATTTGAATTTTGAGAGTCGAATAAGACTCGGATTTGAAAACAAAACACATATTTGGACTCGTGAGACTATGGGTAGTTAAGACCTACCCTTGGACCCGTATTTTGACCGCGCGCTACCGGGGTTTGACTTTTGTTAACATTTAGAAATTGAATAAAATCACAGCTTTACTTATTGAAATTTTTTTCTCTTGCATCGTGTAATGTATTCAAGTCATCATTGGCTAGATTGAGTCGAGCGGAGGCGAATTTGTAGAGGAAAAGGCTAAGTTGAGTGTTG